>VDFB02176289.1:0-47917 GCA_007258455.2 Sequoia sempervirens
CTCTAACTTATGACCAGGATTTTTTTCTTGGAGGAGGATATGATGTCATATGTGGAAAAACTTGTGGGTGTTTATTCTCATAGTATGGCTAAGGCGAAGCATGTTGTTGCTTCACATGTTTCTTGTTTGGTGGAAAGGCTAGAAGTCTCTATGCAAGATGATCTTCTAGAGGATGCTATTACAGATTTGTAGCTTTCTTTTGTGGGTAAGTTTCTTGCATTTTTCCCAAATATAGATGAGGTTAGGAAGTGGGTTGATTCAAAATGGAAGTTGTAAGGTAGTGTGAGTATTAGTGCTATGGTTGGTGGAATTTTCCTTTTTAGCCTTTTTGTGCATGAATACATGCTCATGGTGCTAACGGGGGGCCCTTGGTCTTATGATAGTGGTTTTAAAATAAATCTTTCACTGTGCAAGTGGAAGCCAGGTTTTGACCCTTTTGTGGATCTGGGTATAGTTGCTCCAACTTGGATCTGCCTCCTAAGGATCCCTCTCAAGTTCTAGAACTTTAAGGTTTTTAGGAAATTTTTAATTCCTTTGGAACCTCGTAGGTGGTTGACAATGTTACCAAGCAAAAATCAAGGCCGATCTTTGCTAGGATTTGTGTGAATGTGGCTGTTAACTCGATTTTTCCTACCAATATTGCTTTAAAATTGAAATATGGGAGATGGTTGCAACCTATCGAATATGAGAATACCAAGGTGTTCTACCAAAATTGTAGACCCTTTGGTCATCTATCCGATGCATGCAAGAATCACCCTTCTCAAAATTCTAATACTATTTTGGACAAGAAAAAAAACCTTTGGTAATTAAAGCTAGCCCAGATGTTGTTATACTTTTAGCCTCTAATGTTGATTCTAAGGTGGACCTCTTGAAAGATAAGGAACAAAATATGGTGTGATTTTCTACTTCTAGAGTTGTCTCTAAGGTGGATTATTAGTTGGATAAGGAACCAATCAAGCAGACCTTTAGAGAATGGAATAGCATTGATATGGAGATCCCAAATGTTGTATCTAAAGACATAACAAAAGAGAATAATTGAAGAACAAGATAAATCCTTAAAGCTTAAATGGGAGTGCTCCTCCCCCTAAGGAGCATGAATCCAAAGGTATGATTCTACTTTGGATTTGGGGTCGAAAGGGGAACAAGAAGATCTTTCTGGTAAGGCTAATGCTCTGCTAGAAGGAAAGGAAGAAGGTCAAGTTACTCTTAAGGAGCTAGTTGAAGAGATTAAGACCCCCAGTGGACAAAAATTGTGTTCAAATCAAGGTAAATACATGAGTGAATTGTTAAAATCAATGCAAATACCAAGATTTTGAAATCTTGATTGTCAATCTAATCCTAAGTTTTTATTGAAGGAATCAACATAAGAAGAGTGGACACAAGTCAATGGGAAACAAAAAAGGAAGAAAAATTTGATGTTAGAATGGCAAGCAAGTAAGGTTGACTATCAACAAGAGATACCAGGGCTCAAGAAATAGCAATGGATGTTGCTATTGGGAAACATAAGACTTTGGATGGCCTTTTAGGGGATACAAATAAGAAGAGATAGCTAGTGGCTTCTCTGTCTTGTCTGCATTATGTTAATGAATATTTTTTCATGGAATATTAGAGGACTAAACAACCCTTTTAAATAGCAATTTCTCAAGACTTGCGTGATGGAAAATAAAGTGGATATTTTGTTAATTCAAGAGACCAAGATGAAAGAAGATATTTTTGACAAGATAATTAAAAAAAATTTGCCTAAAACTAACTATTCTATTTCTAATGTTGATGGTGCTTCCATAGGAATTGCTACTTTGTGTAATCCTAACAGATTTAAGGGGACAATTCTTTTCTTGTAAAAATAGTCTCATAGTGGACATGGAAGATCTTATTACATGTCATAATTTTAATCTAATAAATGTTTATGCACCCAATTCTCGTGGTGCTAGGGATAGACTATGGGATTATTTAGCTTTGAAGATGTTGAGGGAACAATAATTTTTGGATGCTTGGAGGATATTTCAACTCTTTGCTATTTCCTTCTAATAAACTTGGTGTTTTGCATGATTATAGTGACAACATGTCTGACTTTGTTGATTTCATTTCCTCTTCTTCTTTAATAGATATTGACTTGGTTGGGTGTCATTTTACTTGGTCAAATAGGAGATAGGGAGATCACTTAATTTAGGTTAAGATGGACATGTTTATGATTTCTAGCATTGGGAGATCTTGGCTAAGCTCTCCCTTTCGACCCTTCCTAGGTTAGGTTTAGACCACAATGCTCTTTTGTTAAACTAGGATGATTCTATCATTAAAGGGACCTTCCCTTTCAGATGTGAGATCATGTGGACCTTTCACCCCGAGTTTTGGGGTCTAATTGAAAACTAGTGGAATTCTCCTTGTAACGATACTCCAATGTATTGCCTTACTAAAAAACTAAAGAGGATAAAAGACAAGGTAAAGAATTGGAACAAAATTTATTTAGGCAATTTATTTCACAGAAAGAAGGGCTATTTTTTAATGTCTTAAAGAAATTTAGGATATTATGTAAGGAGGTGATCAAGGTGTTAATATTTCTCAAGAGGAAAGGGACCTGTGCTCACATTAGATGAAATTAAATAAATAAGAGGATTTTTTTTGAAACAAAAGTCCAAAGTGTAGTGGCTAATAGAAGGATACAAAAAAGAAAATTTTTCCATCAATCTATTATGATGCATCGTGGAATAAATAGAATAAGGAGCTTAATGAAAGATGATGGCACCACTATTATGAAGGATAAATAGATAGTTGTTATTTCTGTTTCTTTATTTTCTAATTTTCAGAACCACAACTATCCACAAAATTATAGGCTAGAGGAGCTACTTGATGTTATCCTTGAAGTTATGATTGATCAGTATCCCATTGACTTACTAAAACTATTTTCTCTCCAAGAAGTGAAGAATGTTGTGTTTTACTTTGGAGCTTATAAAGCCCCTAGGTCAGATGGCTTCCCACCAGCTTTCTTTCAAGAATTTTGGGACCTTGTGTCGCCTGACCTCAATGTTGCTAGGGATTTCTTCAAATTTGGTAGGCTATTAAAAAACATTAATTCTACTTTTATAGCCCTCATTCCTAAGAAAGACAATGTCTCTACTATGTAGTACTTTCACCCAATAAGCTTATGAAACATGGTGTACAAAATCCTTTCTAAGCTTATACTCAATATGTTGAAAAATGTCTTAAATAAAATGATAGTTGACAATCAAAAAGGATTTGTAAAGGGAAGACACATTGTTGGTGTTGTTCTTACTACTCATGCAATCATTCACTTAATGGAGGCTAGGAAAATATTGGGGATGGTTATTAAATTGGATATTTCTAAAGCCTATGATATGGTGTCATGGCCTTTCCTCTTGGTTGTTCTATAGAAATTCAGGTTCAAAGGGAATTTTCTTAAATTGATTACTGCTTGCGTTACCACCCCTTGCTATTATGTTCTGGTTAATGGGGTTCCTAAGGGTTTTTTCTCCTATGGTAGATGTTTAAGATAGGGTGATCCTCTCTCCCCTTATATTTTTATTATTGTTGTTGAAGTTCTTGGATGAAATATTCAGAAAATGCTAAATCTGAAACATATAAAGGGGACTAAAGATGCTTCATCACTTCCTCCTGATTTCCATCAACAATTTGTGGATGATACTATATTGTTTGGTGTTGCTTGTGTTGTTGAAGCTCAATAGTGGAAGACTATTTTAGAAGATTATGCTAAGGTGTTTGGTCAATTCATAAAACTATAATAATTTAAGTAATGTTTACTTCTTTAATGTGGATCAACAAATCAAAAATAAGGTCATAAAGATTTTGGGGTGTCAATTTGCTATTCTCCCTACAACTTATATTAGCTTTCCTTTAATTTCCAAGAACCCAAGAAAAGCTTATTAGAATCAAATTATAGAAAGGTTTCAAAAAAATTTGGCGAGGTGGAGAAGTGAAATTCTAAGTCAAGCTGGTGGCTTCAATTACTTATATTAAGACTTCTTTACAAAATATTTCTATCTACTACCTTTCATTGTTGAAAATACTTGGGTTTATAGCTAACAAAATTGAACAAAGACAATTGAAGTTTCTTTGGATAGGTGCGAAAGAGTGTTCCAAGATTTCCCTTGTGGGTTGGGAGAAAGTTTGTATTCCTAAAAAGTATGGAGTTCTTGGGTTATGGAAGCTAAAGTTGTTTATTAAGGCTCTCCTCTCAAAAATTGGTTGGAGATTCCTTCAAGGAGATTAAGACTGGGCAAAAATTCTAAAAGCTAAATACCTTAATAATGGGGATCAAAGATGCTTAATGATAATGAGCTACCTTATGGCTTGGTTATTTGGAACATGTTGAGAATCATAAATATCTTAAGAATGGGGGGTGAGAAGAAGAGTGGGGAATGGTAGGAAGACAACTTTTTGGGATGATGTTTGGATGAATGGGCCACCCTTATCCAATATTAACAACTTGAATAATATAAAACAAATATTGCTAAGAACTAATGAAATCCAACTTCATGATTATCTTCAGTGGTATGGTGATAAGCCAATTTGGAAAAAATTGAGACTAGGTTTATGGGGAAAGATAACTAAGAAGCAAAATACAAAAAAACTAGGAGTTGGCTATTCAAAACTTGTACCAATGTATTGGTGAATGTGTTCTTTATACACAAATAGGGAGGATGAATGGCTATGGTATTTTCACTCATCAGGAAACCTTTAGTTAATTCAACTTACTCTATCTTGGAAAGGCCTTTTATTGCTAATGTTGATCTTGACTGGAAAAAGGTTTGGAATCCTAAACTTATACCCAAGATTAACTATTTTGGTGGATTTCTATTCATAGGAGTAAATTGATAAGTAACAAACTTAATAGAAGGGGATTCTATTTTGTGAATAGATATAGTAGGATTTACTTGAATGACTCGAAAGATATATGAACATTTGGTTTTTCATTGTCCTTATGCTTATGATATTTGGTCAAATTTTATTTCTTTACTCCACATAGATTGGGGTTTCTCTAAGTCTATCTTGTAATTTGTGCAAAGATGGTTACACTGTCCTTTCTCTCATAATGTCATCATGGATTTTTGGCATCAGATCCCCCCTTTTTGTTGTTTTGGGTTTATGGAAAGGACACACTAACAAAATTTTGAGACACTAAGAGATACAACAATGAGTTTTTCCAGGTTATAAAGCAACTAATCCAAGAGAATATTAATGATGGTGCTTACGACTATTCAAAAAAAAATGCCTTCCTATAAGGAGTTAAGAATCAAATAGAATTGGGGAATCAAACAAGATTTAACTAAAATTAATTAGATAACTAAATTCAATAAGGAACACACTTCTTGGTTGCTTCCTAAAATTGGATGGGTCAAATGCAATTTTGATGGTTGTTCTAAAGGGAACCCTAGGTTGGCTGGTGTAGGGGGAGTGATTCATGATCATAAAGGGATGATAATTGAAGGTTATGACAAAAATATTTGGACTACCTCTAATAATTTTGCTGAAGCTATGGTTTCCTGGATGGGAATCAAAAGATTGAAAGAATTGGGATACCTAAAGTGATAGTTGAAGGAGATTCAAACCTAATAATTGATATTCTCAAAGGAAAGGTCAAAGGACCATGGGAGGTTAGGGATATAATGGAGGAGTGTATTTTGATGTTAGGAAGCTTTCTTCAGTCTAGGGTTGTTCATATCTATAGGGAAGGTAATGGACCTATAGATGCAACTGCTAATGAAGCTCTCAATTACAATTTTTGGGCATCTTGGAACTCAAATAATGCCCCGTTCCACATAAAATCCATTATTTCAAAAGAAAGATATGGGAGATCAAGGTATTTATGACACAAATATATGGTTTAATATAAGTGTTTCTTACTATCTTGAGACAGTGTTTAAGATAATGATGACAAGGTATGTTGATAATTCAAAAAATGAGACTAAAGATGAATGTTTGTATCTAAAGGTGGTCGAGGTTATGATTATTTATATTGAGGTTCATTATAATCATCGCCCTACAATTCTTGGAGGAGTCCTTTGCTACAATGTCTTAGTCCGTTCTTACGTGCTAGCTGATTACATGTTAATTTTCCCATTTAATGCACCATTTTTTATTATCTCTCTCATGGGTATTTGTGACATGCCTAATCTTCTTGTTTGAGATAATTCCAATTCTCCATCCTTTCTCATACTTTTTGGTGAGCATAATAGGAATTTTATACAAATGCATGAGGCTAGACTCCATCTTGACACAAAAGAGATTGCTTTTTCAGTGATTTCTTTTGTGGGTGGGAAGTGTCCTAGCGAAGAATTCTTGTTGATGTGTAGGAATTGTCTTGTAGATGAAGGCTTAATGGGGGCTCCAAGAAAAAGGTTGAAGCCTATGAACTGTGATTCTCTCAAAAAAAATGAGGAGCTATGGGAGTTGTTTGAAAAGGTGAGCTTTACTCCCTTTTTCAGTCTATTTAGGGGTACAATGATGCCCTAACTTATAAGTTCACAAATTCTTGGAGCAATGGTGAAGTTATGATTAGTGGCCTCCATTTTACTATTTCTACTAAGCTGATAGAATAGGTGACTGGGCTGAAGTATGAGGGTAAGAAGATAGTTAAAAAGAGTTATGGAAACTATCAGGAATTCATTGACAAGTTTTTCAAAGCTGGTGAGAAGTCAAAAAGATTTCAAAATGGGTAATGTCAGGATAAAATTCCCTCCTCCCTATGCTAATGTTAGCCTGCATATAATGAGGTACTTTACTCTTAAAGGGTTCTACATGGTGGTTCATGGGTACCATTCCCTCATTTTAAACCATGTTAGGCATAATGATAAGATAAATCTTCCTTTTTTGTTTTCCTCGCTCCAACAAAACATGGAGCATGGCGCTAACCTTCTGCACTAGGGTCTTATTAGGGCTCTGTATAAGTTTTTTTTGGCCACCACCTCTCAATATTTTAGAGAATAATCCTTCCACAAAGAGCTCTATTTGGATTGAGCTAGTTAACAACCAACCATATTCTCCGAGAAAAATTCCAAAGTCAACTAAAAACAAAAAAAAATCCTCTCCCACCCTTGAACCTTTCACTAATGACCTCAAAATCACCTTAGAAAAATGGAAAACCTCCCCCCTCATCCTTGGTCGGCTAAAAAAAGAAAGATGGAATCAAAGGAGGCTAAAAAGAAAAATCTCACAATCACAATTTTTGATGATCAGGATGCTACCTTGAAAAGTGGCAATGTTATTTTAGGAGGGTGAAGGTTTGTACAACTTGATAAAGTCGCCTCTAAGAGGAAGGAAATAGACAAAAAAGGTAAGAAGGTTGTTGAGGAGGAGGGTATATATACTTCTGAGGAAGATTTCATCCCTAATAGTCTAAGTGAGGCTGAAGAGTTAGAGAATAGGGCTGTTACTAACTCAAAAGTGGAGGAGTTTCAGAAAGAGAACTATAATCTTGATATGGATGGAGGGAATGAGGTAGATGGTGGAAATGAGGTTAGAGAGGAAAAATATTTTGAGGAGGATGAAGTAGTTGAGGCCAAAAATGTGAACCCAATGTCCAAGGAAGAGAAATACACTATAATGTAGAACTCAACTATGTAGGATAATACTAATGATGGGGATTTTAATTCTCTAAGTTCAAAGATTGAAGCCCTTAATGCTCATATGAATCAAATGGAAAGAAATATTGGTGAGTATACCAACTCTAAAAATTTTGAGGAAACAAAAGAGGCTATTAAAAAACCTACTATTTGCCTTAGGTTGGGGGACCATCAACCCCACCATCTTATTTGCCTTGGGTAAGGGTTGTTGCTGGTGACCCCTCTATTTCCTCCCATCCACCAACTATATCCACCCTCCCAAGGAAAATAGGGTGGTGGGGTCTTGGGTGGGTGACAAAACTATAAATCCCACCCTCCCCTCAAATTCTACCCCCCCACCCAAGGCAAGACCACCACCCAGTAAGACCCCACCGCCCTATTTGCAAACCCCACCACCCAAGGCTTTTCCACTATCCATATTTTCCTTGGATGATGGGGTCGGCCCTACATGGGAGGGCCTTAGAGTTGGGGGAGAGGATTGGAAACCAAGTTGTTGAAGAAACTAGAGTGACTAAATCCATGTTCGCATGATTCATGCCTCTACACATCAACCAAGCTACTCTATATTCATGTTCGAATGGCACTTGATGCCAATCCCACCATCCATATTCACATTGGGTGGTGGATTCTTGGGTTGGGTGGGTGGAAATTCTAGTTGGTGGGGGTTTAGTTTTTGGGTGACTTCTTTTCTCGAAGCGTACCCCTAAGGCATCTACATGAGCATACCTAACAAGCTCGGTGACTAACCAAATCAAGTTCTATGCTGGTCGAGGAGATAGATCGCCTAGTGAGCCTTGCTAGTGAGGGATCTACTTAATCTTAAGCCATGTTATAGGGAATTAGTCTCAAACCTTGCGTCTAGGGGATTTTCCAATCTGGTGGTGGGGTCCACGTTGGATAGTGGGGTTGGGGCCAACTATAGTTCCCGAGGTTGATCCCACCATCCATATTTTCCTTGGTTAGTGGGGTTGGTCTATATCCTCCCTCCCAAAAAAAAAACTATAGTTTCCCAACCACCCGACATCTATAGTCTCCCACCCACCCCTCGTCATTACTATAGGCTAGAGATTGATTGAGAAATTAATAGAGGTCCATGATGGAATTGTCTCCCACATGAATCCCCTACTCACCGTGTGTAGCACCCCTCCATTTTGCTTGGTTGATTGATCAGTGTTTTTATGTATGCTTCACTACTGTTAGCACTTTGACTATGATGCTTGGTTACTTTGACCGTTATTTGTTAAGCGATGTGAACATTATATTTGATGTGATGGGATTTTAATTATATGTTATCATTATGGCATATTGTGAATTAGTGTAATCAGTGTTTAATTTAAAATGCTTTATGCTTCAATTATATTGCTGATGGATTAGACTTGTCAGTTTAGAATTTGTATTGGTGAAGGGGACGGAATCGTATCACTCACTTGCGAGCGCCCTACGATTTTCAAGATTTTTGCTTCACAGTGTTCTTATTATATATATGTATATTGCATGTTCGACATACTCTTGGCTTGCAGGTTTACAGGTACATGACATCGACTCCACCTGGCTTCACAGGTTTGAGTGTGTCCATTAATCAATGGGAATCGATTGGGAGATAGTAGCTAGGTTTCCGTGTCAAGTCGTCACCCTAGTCATAGTTGTCATCGGGTTTAGTGGGTTTGACTTATATTCATTCCTCTCTAGTTAACTAATCCTTTCCTTATTTTAATTATTTTCCTTATTTTAATGACTGTTAAATAGTAGATATAGTCTAAATGATGATTTAATGTATTTAGTTTCAATATTTAAATGCAATTTATCCCATTTGCTATTTTGATTTAAATTAATAAAATAATTCTTTAGTTATTGATGGATTTGATTTAATTAATAAAATTAGATTGAGTTATTAATTAATTTGATTAATAGTGATTAATTTAAATGAAAGAGCTATTTTGAATTTATTGTATATTTAGATTTAAATTAAAATGGAAATGAAAATCATGTTAGAGATTTGGTTTAAATGATATTTAAAAATGGAAATGTAATTAAATGTCACACTTTGGAGACTTTGGAATTCTTGCAATTTTGAGCTTTTTAGTTTTAAATGAAATTTTGAATTTACATGAGATTTCAAATTTGAAAATAAAAGTGTTTTAAAAATCTAAAAATGGAATATCCATCAAATGATTTAAAAATTAGTAAGTGGGTCATCTTAGGGTTTGGCCAATTTGGGGGGAAACCCTATGTAAAGAGACGAGACCTCATTTTTGTTGGCAAAAAATTCTTGGTTTGATTTTGGTGGAGAGCTTGGTGGTGGCTAAAATTTTGGAGTTGAAGGAGTGCTTGGATTCTCCATTGTTGAAAGCTTCAAATTGGGGAGAAAACACAAGGTTCCATCATTGCTTCCTTCTACTTCTTGCTTCATTTTGAATGAGATTTAAATGTTGAAAATGTAGTTTTAGATTCAATAAAAATCCATGGAAATGCTTTCAAATTTGCAAACTTGTAGATAGATTTGGAAATGGAAACCAAACAAGAACTTACACCAAGAAATAGGAAGAAAATCAAAGAAACCTCTATTTCTAAACTAGATTTTCAAAACCCTTTTTGTTGTTTTAGAAAATAATTTATGTTCTTGCAATGTATTTGGATTATTTTCACAATTTGAACTGGAAATTAAAATCTGGGTATATATATTTGTAAATATACCTATGCATATCAATACATAGATATATTTACAAATATATATACAAATATATTTGTTATATTTGAAAAAATTTGGATTTTGGAAAAAACCCAAAAAAAAACCTGTATTTTTCACCATGGACAAAACGCAGGAAATAAAATATTAAATTTTTATTTGTTTGTTGTGGGGTGGGAGGTCAAACCCCATAGCCACCCACACATAGGCCACGGCCGGAACGGCCACAGACTGTGTGCACCACACACAGGCCACGGCCGGAACGGCCACGGACTGTGTGTAACACACACAGGCCGCGGCCGTGTATGGTTGTCGCGGCCATTTAGGGTTCGTGGTCTTTACAAGCGAAATTTGGAATTTTGTTTTTGGTTTTGTTTAATATGTTTTATTTTATATTAACTATTTAATATTATATTAATATTAGTATATAATAATATATGTATATATTATATATATAATATATATATATTATATTATATATATAATATATTATATATATAATATTATTATAATATTTAAATAATATTTATTTTAATAATAATTAATTTAAATATATAAATATATGTGATATATATACTTATGTATATATATATTTAATTCGATATATATATGCATAGTATATATACATGTATATTTTTATATATATGATTTTAAAATAATTGGTAAGTTCAATTAAATTGTTTATGGGGAAATTGTAATATAAAAATAAGTAAATATACGTCTTAATATATACATTTAAAATATATGTATCTTTGGGAAATTATACTTTTAACAAATAAGGTATTTTGGTAGGAATGAGTATTATTAATTAATGTTTCTAAGACGAAATAAGTTTAATTGATTCTAGATAAATGCTTTAATATATTAAATGTTTTAATATGAAAATGATAGTAAACCTAGAATAAGTAAATTGATTTAAATGTTAGTTGAATGACTTCATTATTTAAGTGTTTTGATTATGATTATAATTGTGAAATTGGAGTTAATAAATGATTTATTTTAGTCAAATGACCTTGATTATTAAATGCTTTGATTATGAATTTAATGGTGAAACTTAAAATACACGAATGGCTTTTATTTATTTCAAATGCAAGAAAAGAAAATTGTGATTGACTGGATTTAGGAAATCTGAACGTTAGCTTATTTTAATTGATTGAAATGCTTTTAATGTTTATTCGTTCTTGCTCAATGTTGAGAGTATAGAGTAATTGTTTAAAGTCTTCCAGATAGGGGCTTGTATCCTGTTGTGGGTTGTCTTTTTGATAGTCAACCTTTGGACTCTTTGGGGGTAGTGCGTCAAATCTTATCCAATGTTAACCTGGTTATTGTGGACGGGTTGTGAGGACTTAAGGTCCTGTATAGGAGTCATTCTCCTTAGGTCGCACGTGTGTACCCTTGAGTGTGGAGTTACTCCACGAGTTGTCTTAGAAGAGTGGCTTGCAATGGGGGACGACACACAAAGTGGTGTCAGGGAAACCCTTTGCAAGTTGGTTAATTCAGTGATAACTAAATAAAACTTTTAGAAGCTTAGGTTGCATCAAACATTAAACAAGATTAATTATGCTTCGCTCATGGACCCAAGGGCTTGTCTAGACTTGGGATGAGACGGGAAGGCCTGGAATGGCAAGATCATCTATCTTGTCTCCACGAGAGGTATTTGATTCTGCATGAGTGAGCATGGGTGCTGAGATTTTGGTAGAGGCCACCAAGATAACCCAAGGTGGGGGTCGGAGCCTAGGAAGATTCCCAGAGGATATCCCTTGACGAGCTATGCAATGACACTCTTCTTAAGTCAACAGTTTGTATTTGATCTATGTGACACTCTTGATCTAATTTATGTCTGGAAGCAATGTAACCTATGTCAATGATGTGAGAGTCGTACTAGTGTTGTTTGTTTGACCATCCTATTCATGTGATGTGTACCTGTGTTTATTTCGTATCAGTTTGAGTAGCCTATATCTAGAGGTAGAAGGTCTTGCTTAGGAATCCTTGTTACTATCTCCTAGCATGGGGGGTGAGCCTTCAGGTATCACATGGTTGGGTGGAACATGCACCATAATCCATTGAGTTGGAATTTGTTCGTATGGACGAGATTTCCAGATGGAGAGCTCGTGGGACCTAGTCTTCATACTTTATTCTTACAGTTGTTATGTAATTTAATACCCCTCATTGTATCGAGGTGGAATTTGTAAATGTAATCCTTATATTTTGAAAGTACCTCATTCGGGGAATGAGCGTTGTAATCATATTGTAAAGTATATTATTGGAATCACATGGAATGTTTGTCTCTAATTTAATTCATAATGTATGGAATGTATGAACAATTAACTGTTAAGCAATGTTATGTAATGGTTTTATTTCTTATTCATGTTTGGATTAAAGTAAACTCAGTCTCGTAGCCTTAGGGATTGTTGGCAATACGTAGTAAAACTACTTGTTATTGTACTTAAACAAAAAAAATTATTGCATTTGAATAGTAGATTGCAACTTCCCCTAGGGTTGCGTGGCGGGGCGTTACACCGTGAATGGATCAACTCATCGCGATAAGGCCATGATCAGGGCTAAGCCTAACGATATCAGACCTTTTTCGTAACTCCTTTAGTTAATTAGATGTTCATGGATCCACTAGAAAGGTAGGGGTTTTACTTAGCATTTATTTTAGTCCCTCAAATCTTAAAGCACTAAGTGATTACTATGTCTCCTTATGAGCTCAAGGCCTTGAGATCTGGATGGTCATTATGGGTGAAGGCCTCATACCCTAGTGATAATTTATGCTAATGTGATTATATGATTTATGGATAGTAGGTCCATAGATTATATGTTAGGCATCTTACATATACTATAATTCCCCCCACTTGGGAGAATTGATACGTGGGAGGGCCCCTATCATCCTAGGAAGATTTGAGATAGAAAGAACCATCATGTATCGAAAATAGAGGCAAATATTAAAGTTCCCACCCAAGGTGAACCCAACCACCCTAGGCCCTGATTCACTATCCATATTCACCTAGGATGGTGGGGTCCATGAATCATAAAAAAATTAATGATGGGCACAGTTTCTAGGTAGGGAAAAATTAGGAAGCAACAAAAGAAAAAGGGGAAATATCTTGGTAAGACTTAAGTGGATAAGTCTAAGGATAGGGTGATCAATGAAAGTTGGTTAGATGCTATTGCAAAGCTTTAAGGAAATTGGAGTCTTATTAAAGACTCTTAATGTTGTTTATTCTCTATGTTTCTATTTTTTTAAAAACTCTCTAGCCATAGGGCCTTATTATGTGTGATCATTAGTTTAGTTTTTTTTTCTTACACTGGTTTAGTATATTAGCTTATAATGGTTTTAGTTTGACTTTGTAGTATGTTTTAAAGACTATGCTTAATGGCTGGTGGCCTCTGGTAAGATTTGTTGTGGATATGGTTTTTTATTCTGATAAGTGGCCTGTGTGCCCTAATGATATTCTTGATACTGGTCTGCATACCTTTATTTGATGTTCTTTTTGGGTTGCCAACTCTAGTATAGTCCTAAGTTGTTTCTTATTGGTTGTTGTTTTTCTAGTCTATTCTATTGGGTTGTTTTTCTTTATTGTTATCTTTGTATGGGATTAGTAAAAAAATGACATAATATCGAGCATACTCATGTTATTGTTTTCTTTGAAAAAAAAATTCTCTTTCTCTTCTAGTGAAACTATGTACATAAAATAACCATTTAAGTGACATTTATTTATGGACATTAACTTTCTTATACTTTAAGTTATATTTCAAGTATATAGTTTCAGGCTATTTGAGAATGGTTTCAGATCTCTAGGAGTTATAATGTAGATTCTAGGTTTTAAAAGATCTTATAATTTTTTGAACTTAGTCAAATTTCAGTTATTAGTAGGCTCCAATCATCTTTCTCTCTATCTTTCTCTATATCACTCTATCTATATCCCTTACACTCTATAACTCTCTCTCCCTATCTTCATCCCTTTCTCTACCTCTCTCCTCTGATCATAAGATCTACTTCTCTCTCTCTCCCCTACCTCTCGCTCCCTCCCTCCTTCCCTCTCTACTTCCATCTCTGGGCTCTCCTATTAGTTTTAGGATCAAAATTAAATAAGCATAAATAAAAACAATTTCAAATAGATTGACACAACAATATACCCTAGGAAAACCCTCCAATTTGAGGGGAAAATCCCAACAACAAAATCTCTCTTATATATTAAAATGATGGCAACAATTCTCTTTACAATGAGGAAAATCACAAGGCCAATAATCAACACCACACTTTATGCACACACAAATGTAAATCACACTCCTTGAAAGACACGAACTGTTGTAGGAGAAAATTTTCACTTGTAAATGGGAATGGATGAACTTGACATGGCGATTTGATGGAATGAAATGATCTCATATATATACAATGTGAAGGAGAGGTCGCACCTCTTCCTGAACAAGGTCGGCCACAAATGAAATGAATTTATAAATGAATGGTGCAAATTACAAGGAGAGTCAGACCAAATGAAATATAATATGTTGCGAAGTGAATCACCTCTTCACTTTAATAAATACAATAAATAAATATCCATTAGGCTATATGAAATTTATTGTTCAACAAGCAAGAAAAAAGTATGTAGCCCGAAGCTACAACATCAACACTCCCTCTTAGCTAGGGAGGAATACTTCTGATATACATAGTCATGGAATCTCTCAACATGACACCCACAATGGCTACACCCATATGTGGAAAGGAACACATCACAGAGTCACTCAATGTGATATCAACCATCATGGCTACTCCCATGTATGGAAAAGCATATGTGCACAAGTTCCCATTACGGAATCACTCAACGTGATGTCGTCATCTCATCATGACATCCACCATGGATACTCCTAGAGGGTGGATAAACACAAGTGATGTTGTCATGGACTCACTCAACATGAAATACACCATGGCTACTCCCAGAGGGTGGAAACAAGGGATTTAATCTCAAATTTCTCTCACAGAGAAAGATGCATTAAACAAGGGCTTACACCTCAAATTTCTCTCACAAAGAAAAATGCATTAGGCAAGGGCTTACACCTCAAATTTCTCTCACAGAGAAAAATGCATTAAAGAAAATCACAGAGGATCATTGATGCTAAGTTTCCCTCTCAGCTAGGGCTTCATTCTCCACAATTCAAAGCTTGTCTCAACAGTACACAAACTTTACTTTGGAGAGAGGCTTGGTGAGAATGTTGGTCGTCTACTCATCAGTGCTAATATACTTCAACTAGATAGCTTTCCTCAATACCATATCTCAGATATAGTGGTATTTGACCTCAACATGTTTGGTTTTGTCATGAAACACTGGATTGACAGAAGTCTGAACACAACTTTGATTATCACAATGAATGACAGTTGGCTCCGATGATTTTCCAAACAATCCTACAAGGAGCTTCTAAAGCCACACTGCTTCTCGAGCTGCCACACAAGTTGCAATATACTCATCCTCTGTGGTGCTCATTGCCACTGCAGACTACTTCCTACTACACTAGGAGATCATCACATACCCCAAAATGAAACAACATCCAAAGGTTCTCTTCTGATTAGCAACACACCCTACCCAATTGGAATCAAAATATCCATGCAGCTTCAATTCCACAGTAGAAGAATATCTCAAGCCATACCCAACTATGCCACACAAGTATCTCAAGATATGTTTTGCTGATGTTAGTGTAATTAATATTTAATTACACTTGCATAGCTTTACTTAGGTAATAATTTAATTCCTAGGTTAATTATTCTCATCCTTATCTTGTTGAGCTATCTTGTTGCTCAAGATACGATTAGGCTTATGCATACTTGCTTTTGTAAAGAAAATCATTCTCATGTAATTATGAATTCCTGAATAATATTATTTACACATCTTTTTGCAAAGCTCTTGATTTTTCTAATTTTCTCTTCTGTGGAAGGCTTTTTTCTAGTTTGCATTTCAGATCTTGGTTTCTAACATGGTATTAGAGCCTTGATTTGCAACCCCTTATATTTTTTGAGAAAATCAGTGTAGAGTTTGTTTGGGGTTCCTTGAGGGATCTGACCTTGAGCCTTTTTTGGGTGCATTTTGGAGCAAAATGGATGTCGCCATCATGTTTGTAACGCCCCAAAACCCTTAGATCGCCTGTCGTTTTGCTCAAATCCGAGCAATTGCAACAAAAGGAAAAAAAAATTAGAGGCACATAGATCCGTACAAATCTAAGTGCCTCGTTTTGCATGCACACAAGTACAAGGAATCATTTTGGTTTTTCAAAAAAAAATTCCACTGATCAAAAAAATTATATTCAGGTTTTTTTCATTTTTTTACCCGCAAAAAAATAAAAAAAACTTCATTAGATATTTTTTGGAAAAGATTTCAGAAAAAACAAAGCAAAAAAAAATCAAAAAGTTTTTTGAAAATTTTCAAAAAAAAAAAATTCAAAGCAACAAGGGATGCATTCATTGAATGCCACATAGGGTATAGAGTCGTACCCTAGTGGCAGGCCCGAGTAGCCCCAGGCAGGCCCCTTAAATCCAACTGGTAGTCAAACACTAGCAACATTCAGCAGTTGACGACTTCTTAAGCTGTTGGTCCTTTACTCTAGCGACCCTTTAGCCAGAATCCAATGAACCCCTACAACCGATGGCGAAGCTTCCTCAGGGAATATTCCCTCCAAAATTCCAACAAAAAGATTCCCTAGTACAGTGAATATTCCGACCATGCAGGTTTTTCAGGTAGCCATCAAATTGTTTCCGATAGAGGGGGCATTTTTTTTCCATGACAACTAGATGGTCATCAAATTTAAGCTCGTGAAGTGTTGACATTAGCATGATGTCATCGGCTATACAACCCTCTTTGCCCCCTCCTAACCCCAGTTTTCCTTCAAGGAGCAATTTTCTTCTTTTTGACATAACCTGGGCATACGGTATCGAAATCAGGCAAACGAGATATCGCCGAAAAGTAGTTCTAAGCACTTTCTAGTGGTGTAGTTTATTTTTCAATATTTTTTTTGTTTAGCTAAATTTATTTCTATTTTAAGTTAGATGTCCATTTATGGCTTCCAAGCTCATAACTTTTTGCCACGGTCTCTAGATTTTGCCTTCTTTGCAGCGTTGGAAAGGTATTGAGGAGCTCAATTTTTCTGTCCATGCACTTTTTTCTGTATCTATCCTAGGTTGATCATTATTCTAGATTTGTCCCGATGGGTTTTTTGGAGATTACTTAGATGTTTTGGCAGTTGGAAAGGTGAATCTTGAATATTTGTACTTCATTTCAATACCACATCATCTTATTTTTTGTTTATGCATGTTTAGCATTCTCTCCTTTTACAATCATTGGGTTATTGTAATAAATGAACTACGATAAAGTTCCATCAAGGGGGTTTCTTGCATAACAATCTGATTAGAGTGTGCATGCACTTTGATCTCCATCTTCATCTTGATTTTTTGGCAACTTGTATGGGTTATCTGGTTTCTTAGTTTCTTTTGGCCACATCTTGCTCTTGCTTGACACATATGGGATTCATTGGTTCCCACTTTAGATTGGGAGTTTATGTTTCTTGATCCACATTGGTTCAAATCCTCCTCAGTTTGAGGGCCATGTTTTTATGGTTAATGTTCTAGAGTCTTTATGGTACTTGTTCCCATGGAAGAGTTTTAGTCTCAGTTTGGCATCGACATTGAGATACACGGTCTCCAAATGCTATCATCATTTCATCTACTGTTGTTTCATAGATTCTAGGGTTGTTCCAGTTTGTGAGGTTTCTAGTGTTTCATGGCATCGAGTCTACTATCACATCATTATGATTCTGTTTTGGTTTTTGCAGACAGAAGTATCTTTCCTTGCTTGTCAGATTGTGTTCTAGTGTTACTTCACAGTGTTCTTCTAGTGCTTCTTTGCAACAATCATCTCATTGTAGGGGGGTTTTATTCCATTGGGTTTTCCTTCTCTACCTCATTATTGCATTTGTACTTGGGTACCTGATCAGGCCTTGTTGTCGGGACCCATTTATGCTTTCTTGCATTCATATTAGTTTTAGGTGCATAATTTTTTAGTCTCCCTGAGTTGCACTTATGGGGGGTGTTAGTGTAATTAATATTTAATTACAGTTGCATAACTTTACTTAGGTAATATTTTAATTCCTAGGTTAATTATTCTCATCCTTATCTTATTGAGCTATCTTGTTTCTCAAGATAAGATTAGGGTTATGCATACTTTCTTTTATAAAGCAAATCATTCTCATGTAATTATGAATTCCTGAATAATAGTATTTGCACATCTTTTTGAAAAGCTCTTGCTTTTTCTGATTTTCTCTTCTATGGAAGGTTTTTTTTCTGGTTTGCATTTCAGATCTTGGTTTCTAACAACTGCAACTAGGTGTATTTTCCTTGGTTCACACATGAACTGACTAAGTGCACTCACTGCATAGCAAATATCTTTTCTAGTATTGACTAGATACATCAATGATCCAATCAACTACCTGTACATAGTAGGATCCACCATATATGAACTAGCTACAACCTCTTTTAACTTCTGAAAATTGGTTTCCATAGGTGTAGACATTGATTTACAATCCATCATACCAAATCTCTTCAAGATGTCTATTGTATACTTCCCTTGACTCAAAATGATCTCATTAGGTCTTTGCCATACTTCTAAACCAAGGAAGTAATTCATGTACTTAAGATCCTTCATTTCAAATTCAGAAGCCAACTCCTTGCATTTGATAATGAGGCATTCTTCTCCAGTAAGAAATAGATCATCAACATAGAGAACCAAGATCAAAGCCTCGCCATTAATTACCTTGAAGTACAGGTTTGAATCAACATCATTCTTGGAGAAGCCCAAGCTCAATAGGTATCAATCAATCCTCTCATACCAAGAACGAGGAGCTTGCTTAAGGGAAAACAAAGCCTTCTTCAATCTACAAACATGAGACCCCTTCCCATGAACCTCAAATCCATCAAGTTGCTCGATGTATACCTCTTCTTCAGTTACACCATTTAGAAATGTTGTCTTCATGTCCATTTGATGTAACTTCCATCCTTTAGCTACTGCAATAGCAATGATAGTCCTGATGGAGGTATAACGAGCAACTGGAGCAAATGTTTCCTCATAGTCTATTCCCTCTTTCTAAGAGAACCCCCTAGCCACAAATCTAGCCTTGTACTTCTCAATGCTTCCATCAGCTGCATGCTTGATCTTGAAAAGCCATTTAGAAGATACAATAGATTTCCCTTCTGGTCTAGGTACTATATCCCAAACATCATTCTTGAGGATAAATTGATACCTTCAGCCATAGCATCTCTCCATACTTGCTGACTTGAAGCTTCCTCAACATTGGAAGGCTCAGATTCAGTCATTTGACTCATCAATGCAACATAGATTGAAAACTTCTATGGTCTTTTACTTTCTCTGAATGTTCCTCTATGGTCTGCAAACTTTTCTACCTCTTGCATTGTTTTCCTAGCCCATAGAGGTCTCTTTCAACCAATAACAATGTCTCTAGGCCCATTAGTAGGTTCCAAAGGCTCAACATGATCACCATCTTCTTCTAGTTTAGGAGACTCCCTCTAAATATCAAGAGTATGGTCAACTTCCATGTCCTAAGGAGACTCTTGATCTTCATTTTCTATCTCCATGTGAGTGCCCTTGGATCTCTTGAATGCAACATCCTCTTCAAATGTGACATCCCTACTAATTTCTATCAGTTTCTGACCTAGAACACAAACTCTGTAGGCTTTTGAAGACTCACTATAGCCCACAAATATTCCCTTCTTTCCAGATGGTTCCAACTTAGTCCTTTTATCTTTACACACATGAACATACACAAGGCAACCAAATTTTCTCAAATGGCTAACTTAAGGCTTCACATCGGTGAAAGATTCTTTAGGAGTCATGCTCTTCAAAATACGATGAGGGATCCAATTTTGAACATACACAACTATCCTCGATGCCTCAACCCAAAGGAAGGTTTGCAGATCTTGATCATGAATCATGGCTTTAGCTACTTCTACAATGAATCTATTCTTCCTTTCTGCTACACCATTTTGTTGAGGATTGTAAGGGACACAAAAATCCCTCTTAATCCTTGATTCAATACAAAAATTATGAAAGCTTACAAATATGTATTCTCCTCCATTGTTAGATCTCAGAACTTTGATCCTCTTCCTAGACAAGTTCTCTACTTGAGCTTTAAATTCCTTGAATCTCTCAAGTACTTCCTCAGATTATTTAGTCTTTAAGAAATAAATCCAAGTCTTTCTAGAGTAGTCATCAATGAAAATTACATAATACAAGAAACCACTGAAAGAAGCAACAGACATTCGACCAAAAAAATTAGAATTAACAAGATCTAGAACACATTTAGATCTACTTTCACTATTATGAAAAGGTCCTTTAGTATTCTTACCCAAAGCGCATCATCGACAAGTACCTTCATGCTCCTAGCTGAGTTTAGGAATGCCAGTGACCATCTTCTCCATGGTTGGTAGTGCTCTAAAGTGAAGGTGAGCGAGTCTTCTATGCCAAATCTCACACAAAATTGATGCATCATGCAACAAAGCCTGTAGTGGACAAGTGCAAAGTTCGTAGAGACATTCTTGCTGAACACCAATCACTCGGGTTGACTTGATGCTAGAGTTCTTCAGCCATGCAAGAAATTTTCCTTCAGAGAATGCAACTTGACATCCCTTGTCCTCCAAGGCTGAAATTGAGATAAGGTTCCACTTGATGCCTGGTACAAATAGAACATCACTCAACTGAAGGGAGATGCTAGAATCTAAGTGAAGAGAGGAGGTTCCAACACCTTTCACGGAATAACATGCATCATCTCCAATTATGACTTGAACACTTGTATCTCTCTCCACCAAATCCGAAAGATGTTCTCTAAAACTAGTAATTTGATGAGAGGCACCACTATTAATCAACCAAGTGTTACTATTTGTAGGAACATTACTAGATAGGGAAGAATAGAATAGGAAACCACTTGAATCCTTTTAAGGAGAGATCTCACCCACATTTGCAACTAAAGCATGTTGTTTAGGTCTAGTTGGAAAATATTTTGCATAGTGACCAAAATTGTCACATCTGAAGCATTGTATGTGAGAAATATCCTTCTTCTTCTTAGATGTAGGAACACTATCCTATCTTCTATCTCTATTCCTCTTGAAGTTTCCTTTCTTCCCTTCTCTTCCTTTTTTCTTAGAAGATTGTGTGACAAGTACATGAATCTCTTCATTAGTAGAACTTTTCCCATTTCCTCTTGCTACTAATCTTGATTCTTCTCGAATGCAATCTTCCCTCGAGAAATCAAACTTAGGTAGCTTTGATCTTCCATTGATACCTTGGATAAATGGCTCCCAAGATTGAGGAAGACCATTAAGCGCCAACATAACCAAATCCTTATCATCAACCATATGCCCAATGGTAGAGAGTTGATCTCTCAACTTAGTGATCTTCATGAAGGAGATGAAAAAATCTCCTTTCGCCATCTTGGCATGATGAAGTTGTTGCCTCAATGCAAGAGCTCTAATTGTATTATTGATCTCATACATTTCCTCCAAGGTCTTGAACATTTCTCTTACTATCTTCAACTTGGAGATAATTGGCACAAGGTGGTCCTTCGCGGAATCAACCAATATCTTCTTCACCTTAGTGCCATTCTTCTTCCATTTTGATTTATCATTTTCATTGGAAGGTTCGGGAACTTCACTCTCCATGAACTTAGTAATCTCATTTTCTTCCAATGCAAGCAATACTCTAAACTTCCAAGAGGTGAAGTTGGAAGCTCCTTCAAGTCTATCTTCAATCTTGAGCCCACTCACCATTTTCAATGATAAGATAGACACAAGAAGATGAAAACAAGAATGGAAGATGATGCTACTTATATAAATTTGATCATGATCTTTCTTAAACCTAGTCTGATACCATGTTAGTTTTAGGATCATAATTAAATAAGCAGAAATAAAAACAATTTCACATAGATTGACACAACAATATACCTTGGGAAAACCCTCCAACTTGAGGGGAAAACCTAGCAACAAAATATCTCTTATATATTGAAACGATGGCAACAATTCTCTTTACAATGAGGCAAATCAAAAGGACAATAAACAACACCGCACTTGATGCACACACAAATGCAAATAACACTCCTTGAAAGACATGAAATGCTATAGGTGAAAATTTTCACTTGCAAATGGGAATGGATGAACTTTACTTGATGATTTGATGGAATGAAATGATCTCTCATATATAGAATGTGAAGGAGAGGTCACACCTTTTCATGAACAAGGTCAAACACAAATGAAATGAATTTACAAATGAACAATGTGAATTACAAGGAGATTCTGCCCAAATGAAATATAATATGTTGTGAAGTGAAGAATCTCTTCACTTTAATAAATGCAATAAATAAATATCCGTTAGGGTATATGAAATTTATTGTTCAACAAGCAAGGAGGAAGTATGTAGCCCGATGCTACAACATCAACATCTCCCTCTCTCTCTACATATCACTCCCTCTCTCCCTATTGACTCCTCCCTCCCCCTCTCTCTTTATTTCTCTCTATCTCATTTCTCTCTCCCCCTCCCTACCTCTCTACTTGTCTATATCTCCCCTCTCCCTCTCTATACCTACCTCCCTCCATCACTCCCTACCACTCTCTCTTTCTACTTTTCTCTATCTCATCTCTCTCTCCCTCACTACCTCTCCCTCCCTCCTTTCCTTTCTCTACCTACCTCTCCCTCCCTCTCTCTCTAGCTACCTCTCCCCGTCTATCTCTCACCCTCCATTCTCTCTCTCTCTCCCCTCTTTCTCTCACTCTCTCCTCTCTCTACTTATCTCTAGCTCACCATTCTCTCTATCTCTCTACTTATCTATCTCACATATCCCTCCCTCCCTCCCTCTAACTCTCCTTCCCTCTCTACTTCTCTCTATCTCACCACTCTATCTACCTCTCTCCCTCCCTCCTCTCTTCATATTTGTTTCTATCTCTTTTCTCTAATTTTTATTTCACCTCTCTCTTCCCCTTCATCCTTCCCTCTTTACTTCTCTTTATATAATCTCTCTCTCACACCTATCCCTCTCTACCTCTCCCTCCCTCCCTCCTCCCTCTCTCCTCATTCTATCTTCCCTCTTTACTCCTCTTTATCTCACCACTCTCTCTCCATCTCTCTCTCCCTCCTCTACTTCTCTTCATATCACTTGTACCTCTATATATCTATCTATTTGTTTGTCTCTCTCTCCCTCCCTACCTCTCCTTCCCCCTCCCTCCTTCCCTCTTTAATTATCTGTATCTCTCCTCTCCCCCCCTCTCTCCCACCTTCCCTCTCTTGACCTCTCTTCATATCTACTTCTCTTTACTTCCACTATCCATCCCCCCTCTCTCTCTTCGCATAAGAAGATTTATGTAGAGAGAGAATTAGTGTGAGAGACATAGAGAGGTTTGGAAGGAGGAAGATGTAGTTGGAGAGGGAGAGGGGAGATAGTAAATATATAGGGAAAGAGGGAGGGAGATAGGGAGAGAGAGAAAGAGATGAAAGGATAGGTAGGTAAAGAGAGGTGAGATAGAGAGAAGTAGAGAGAGAGAGAGGGGGAGAGAGAGGGGGGGCAAAGGGAGGTAGAGGTAGAGAGGGATAAGTGAGAGAGTGAGAGTGTGGGAGAGAGAGGTGATATAGAGAGAAGTAAAGAGGGAAGGAGAGAGAGGAAGAGAAAGAAGAGGAAAGGGAGGGAGAGGTACAAAAGAATAGGTAAGATAGAGAGAAGAGGGAATGTAGGAGGGAGGGAGAGAGAGAGAGGTCTAGAGCGTAAGGGATATACAAAGAGGGATAAAGAGAGAAAGATGGTGGAGCTTGCTAATTACTAAAATTTGACTTTATGATATTTTAATTTTGAATGTCTAAAAAGTTATAAGATCTTCCAAAACTTAGAATTTGCATTATAACTCCTAGAAATTTGAAACCATTATCAAACACCTCAAAACTATATACATGAAATATAACTTAAAGTATAAGAAACTAAATGTCCATATATACATGTTTATTTCATGTATATAGTTTCACCAAAAGATAACGAGAAAGAGAAATAGAAACATAAACAAGAGATTTTTTCGAAATAAAACAATATTGTGAGTGTGTTATAGCACACTCGTATTATGTGAATGCAATCCCATAATGTGAGAATGTTATGGCTTGGTAATGACCAAGTGTATGTTCGGTCACTACCAACCCATAATGCAAGCACATTTCATTTTAATGCACTCGCTTTTTTTTATAGGACCAAAAACCTATCTTGGTGCACATGGCATATTGAATTATGAATTTTTGTCATTTTGGGCATCATGAGGTAGGTATCTAATAGGTTGAAATGAGGAAGAAACCAATTTCCTCTTAAACTCTATGAGCTCATGAAGGAACTTTCCTATTAAGTTCCTAATTTCTTCCATCTTGCTAGGGTTGGAAGGGTTAGTGAGGGGAGGAGGGTAGGCAGAAAAATTGTAGTTGGTTGCATTGATTGGGTTGAGACTCCTTTTTGAGGAAGAAATTATATTTGTTGGTATAAGAATTAATCTTCTAGATTGTGTGAGATTCGTTTTAACTTGAATAAAAAGGTCATAATACCAGGAAGAGATTTACCATCTAAAACTTGAATCATGACAACAATTTATGATTTTGAAGATTTAAAAGAATAAAAGGAAAACTTAGATTTGGATGAACAATAGTAGGGATCCTCTTTCATGTCTTTTTGAACCTCGAGTTGAAATCATGGATATCTCTATGAGAACTCTCTTATGCATGATGATGTATTAAACAATGAAATACTCTCTATCCTCTCATTGAATTGATTGAACAACATAAATCCCAACTAATCCTAGCTTGCAATAGAGTTAGGGGCCAATATTTTGAACCAATTAAGTGCTTTTCCCTTGAGAGATAAAACTAAAAGTTGAAAAGAAACATATTAAGTTGTGACATTATGAATGGTGCATAAATTTGCAACATGTTGGATTTTATCAACAAGAGAAATAGAGCATCCCCATAAAAATAAGCAATGATTTATAAAACTAATTTTGGGATGGGATTTCATTGCTATTTTTATAAAGGACCATCTAAAAAGGGATATTTATCCTAGGATTTTTCATTTCATTTTAAAGAATATTGATATGAGCATAATGTTGTGGGTTGGACATAGTCTAACTAAATGGGGTAACAATATTTTATGGCTAGTGGAGAGTTTGGATGAATGATTCATGTTAAGAATCCATTTTTGTGATTATCCACCATAATCACAAATATAGAATGCTTAGGAAACAAGAATACAAACTGTTTAATAGAAAAAGTAGGGTTTACCACAATAAGATGATAAACAACTGATGCTTTCTCTTATTAAAACATTCAATTATGTGTAATTATGAGGGTCAAAAAATGAAAATAACAATTAGAAACTAATCCTAACTATTATAGCAACTACGAGGGAAGGTTTTAGAGCATAAAAATTTATGTACCTTCGCAAAAACTTGCTATTTTTAGGCCATAGAGGACTCATTCGCCTTTAGTGGTGAATGGGTTCCCATGAGGGTTTCAGAAAATGACTTTTGGGTTTGATTCCTCTCAGCCTACATTCCTAGATCCCAGGTTTTCACTGTTTCAATAGCTACTTAGGACTCATTCACCTTTAGTGGTGAATGGGTCCTTTTAGGGTTTCAAAAAACTAACTTTTGGGTTCTGCTCCTTGATGTCCGCACTTGCAGATCCCCAGTTATCAACTCCTGAAAGTCTAAAGTAAATTATGTAGCCTAGTTTCTTTGTTCTTGCACTATAAATGACAATCTTGCAACTTGACAACTTTTGCAATTTTTCTCCAAATCTTTCTCTTCAACCTAAAACCTGCAATCACACATGCAAGAGGAGAAAAATGTTGTTTGTTAGGGGATAAGGGTTTGCCTTGATCAAACCCCTTTTAGGTAATTAAACCATTTGACGAAATAATGAAACTAAAGCATGAAACATGAAATATGTGATTGATGATACCTTGGATGTTGTCTTGGAGTACAAATCTGCAAACTAACATGAAGTGGCCATGGAGAATGTAGATCTTGATCTCAAATAGATGTGAAACAATGCTTACAAGAAGGATCTTCAATGCTACATCAACAATCTTGTCTCAACAAAGTGCATGAATGCATAAAACCCTTGACATGATGAAATTATCTTGAATTGCTACAATAAACTCTTCTAATATACCTTGAAATTCCTTGTAAATACTCTTGTAGACTCAAATTTTCTATAAGGATTCTCTCTCAAAGTTGCTAGGTGAAATAATGTGAATTAACCCCTTATTTATACTATATTGAAAGATTAACCCCTAAATTCAAATAATTTAAGTTGGCCTCATATCTGCGTATTAAAATTATAAGGATCCTACCATAATTAAATTAAAAAAGAGGGGTTTTATTAAGGGAGGACCCACTCACCACCTTGGGAAAATGGGTCCTGGCTCAATTTTCCAGGACCTAACCCTAGGGGATTGAAAGAGGGTTAAAAACCCATTTTGTATTAGCTGAGAATGGGGGACCCTATTAAGGGAGGACCCATTTGCCATTAAGGGTGAACGGGTCTTGGCTCAACTTACCAAGACCAAAATTTCCCAATGAAATATTTTGTTAATTAAATTATGATTGTTGGGATAGATCTTCAGGAGGTGTCAAAATTAAGGCCTAAATTTGAATCAAAAGGGGGTTAATAACTCCAATTAACCAAAATTAATTAATACCACCTAGATTTAAGTGTGAAAGTGCTTTAAAACACTTGACAACAATTAAACAAGGTACACATTATGTACATTTTATTCAGAAAGAGGCCCATTAGGATTAATTAAGAAAATACATCCTAGAAAAGTATGAAAGTGTGTTACAACACTTTACAACACCTTTACAAAGGATCAGTTAAGGCATGTTTTAGTTAAATAAAGGTCCTAGAATAGTGTTAATGTGTACAAAACATCACAACACCACTCCAAGACATCATTCATTTAGTTTTAATGTCAATTATCCATACAAGCAAGGTACAAAAGGCTTACTTTTTATGTTACCACACAAACCAAAGATTTGAACTCATGTCCCATTGGGTGTGTGAAGAGTTGTGTTGATTTTGAGATTCACCCTCACTTTAAATTTATGCTCATGTGGATGTAATATCCACCCTGTGACCACTACATTTTTTAAATTCACAAGCACCTACTAAATAAACCACCACTATGGTGATGACTTCATGCCACCACTCAAAAGCTTACACTAGAAAGTGTTAATATCCTAATATTATTATCATCCCTAGGCCCAAACCTAAACTCAAGGGTTCATTCATGATGACCTTGCCTATGTATCCCCTTTGGAAAATCAAAGTCTTCATAGTTCACAAACCAATGTTAAAGGGATTTCATTATCTCCTCTTGTGTGATATATTTGATCTTGTTGGTTGTTTTTAATGAACCAAACTTAATTTTTCCATTATCTATGAATTTTCCAAATTCAATGGTCAATAACATTTAGGATTGGCTATGGAGAGGAGTGGGAAGAGGAGAGGAGGGGGAAATTTGAATTCTGGAGATGATTCAGATGGAGAAGGAGAGGATGCAAAGGACGCAGATGGATCACTACTGGGAGGCGGTGGCGATGGAGAAGGAGTGGATGCAAATGATGCAAATGGATCTTTGCTAGGAGGGGTTGGCAACTTGTGGCTGGACTTGTTGTTGTTGCACTGTTGGATTGCGACAACTTTGTGTTGTTTGCTTCCTTCTTCCAGTTTGGTGGTGGTGGTGTAGAGCAAGTTGTTGTTGTTCAGTTGGGTGGCAATAGTTTTGCTTCTTCATCAGGACAAGATGGAGGATATTGTTGCTCCTCTGGTTTTTGTTTGCTTTTTGGCTTTCCCTTTGCATTTCTTCTTGAGGGTTTTGGTTGTGGACTTTATGGGGTGCATTTATTTTTCCTTATAGCTAGGGATTGTGTGCTTTGGGTTTTCTGAGGAGGTTTTGTTGGAGGATGGGCTTATTCCTAGTCCTATTGGGCGTAATGGGATGGATTGGGTGCTCTTTTTGATGGCTTACTCTCTTTCTATTTTCTTCTTGGCTCCCTTAGCCCCTCTCTACTATATGCTTAGTGGCACCCTTTTAGCAACTCTCATTGTTGGGTTGTGACGGCTTTGTGTTGTTTGCTTCCTTCTTCCAGTCGAGTGGTGGTCATGTAGAACAAGTTGTTGTTGTCCAGTTGGGAGGTGATAGATTTTCTTCTTCATCAGAATGGGTTGGAGGTTGTTGTTGCTCCTCTGGTTTATGTCTGCTTTTTGGCCTACCCTTTTCATTTCTTCTTGAGGGTTTTGGCTATGGCCTTTGTAGGGAGTGCTTGTTTTTCCTTATAGTTGGTGAGTGTGTGCTTTGGGTTTTCTGAGAAGGTTTGGTTGGAGGATGGGCTTATTTCTAGCTCTATTGGGCATAATGGGATGGCTTGGGTGCTCTTTTTATTGGAATGCTCTCTTTCTAGGTTCTTCTTGGATTCCCTCAGCCCCTCTCTACTGGTTATTTGGTGGTACCTTTTTAACTGCTCTTGCCCTGGGTGTTTCATGGTTGCTACTACTTTCCCTCTTGTGGTCTGGTGGTGCTTCCCATTGGTTGGAACTATGGATTTTTGGCCTATCTTTGGCTTTGACTGACATGTTGGGGTTTCTTGGGCGTTTAATGGTTTGGCTGTCTCACATATTCCTTCTTGTATGGGTTGTCCCCTTTTTCCTTTTGGGTCGTGGTCGCTTCTTCTCTTAGATGACCCCTTGGATTTTTTTCCTAGGGTTTTTTCTCATCTTTTGGGATGAGCTATCTCTGCGCCATCATGTTGTGGGAACTTTTAAGATCCTTTTGGAGTTGATGGTTGTGTTTATTTCCCCTATTTTTAGTAGGGTACTTTTGAATGGGCTGAGTGTCACTCTTACTTTGCTGCCCCAATTATTTTCTTTAGTTAGGGTTGTTTCTAGCATGCCCTCTTTAGATGGATTCTTTGCTCACATTCTTATTGAGGTGGTGATGGAGCTGCATATTTTAGAATTGAGATTGCTACTGAAGTTTTGCTTGGATATGGTGTGTGCTATGGGTTCTTTGTTGTTGGTGATTTATTGGATGAAGGATTTTTTGTATTGGACTCTATTCAAATTAGTTGTGGCTTTCTTCTCTTAGCTAGGTGGTCCTCACATTTTAATCCTAGACCCCAGATACTCTTGGAGTTGGAGTTTGTTTCTACTACCTGTGTGCTGAAGCAGAGTGGTTTGTTTGAGTTTTTGCTGTTGGAGTTGTCTATGGACGATTTGGGTTCTCTAGATTCCCCTTTTTTTGTTGCAGGCTGGGTGGTTTTCTAAGTTTCTCTTTTTGTCCCAGCGGGCTGAGTCCCCTTAGGCTCAATGGTTTTCTTTTTAGGAATACTATTTGTAGGTGATGGCTTCTTACTAGGTTTTTCCTAATGGTGGTATGGCTACTTGTGTTGTTACTCTATTGATCTTCTTCCTAGATCCTTTGGAGGTGGATTCTTCTCCTATGGAGGTGGATTTGGGAGGTGTTTGTCTCTGGCTTCCTTAGTTATTGATCCTACTGAGGTGGACGCTTCTCCTATGGAGGTGGAGTTTGAGGGTGTTGGATTCTTCTTGCAGCAGTGGACGTGGTGGGCATATCATCCTCTCTGATTGAGGGGAGCTCCTTCCTGTTGAGGTGGTTTCAGAGTTGGCTTCCTGGTTCGAGTAGTGGATTTGTGCCCAGTGGTTTGTTGTGCTCTATTTTCTCAAGTTTTTTATTAGGGGCCTAATGGTGTCTTACACCATTATGTAGATTATATTTTTTGGCTCTTTGGTGTCTTCCATGAGTGGCTGGTTTGTTGATTCCTAGAAGATGTTGGCGGGTTCGATTTGTATCTAATTGGGTAAACTAGGTTGTTATAGGTTTTCAGACCCCTGTTTGTTTTTAAGATGCAGTGTGTGTATTCATGTTAATCTTTAGAGGCTTCTATGGGGCTGCTATTGGTTTATGGTTTATTTTAATTGCAACTTTATTTTCTTTGTAATGGGTTTTGGGCCCCATCAAAACCCATTTTTTACCCCTAATCAAAAAAATTTAGGATTCGACAATGAATAGGTGAAATCCTGCTAGGCTTTCACTCTGCACTTTGGGCTCTACAAAATGTGAGAGGGTGATCCCTATAATGTATCTTATGATACTGTTTTTCTGATTATCACATACATTGTAATTCAAAAAGATAATTCTCCTTCAATTTTTTAATAGATAAAATACCCTAAAGATCTGGCTAATCTTCATGGTAATATCTTGTTGATGTTGTAGCTTTGGGTTACATACTTTCGCCTTGCTTGTTGAACAATAAATTTCATAGAGCCTAATGGCTATTTATTTATTGCATTTATTAAAGTGAAGAGGTGCTTCACTTGGCAACATATTATATTTCATTTGGGATGACTCTCCTTGTAATTCATACTATTCATTTATTTGTGGCTGACCTTGTTCATGAAGAGGTGTGACCTCTCCTTCACATTGTATATATATAGAGATCATTTCATTCCATCAAATCATCAGGTCAAGTTTGTCCATTCCCATCTGCAAGTGCAAATTTTCTCCTACAATAGTTCGTGTCTTTCAAGGAGTGTGATTTACATCTATGTGTGCATCAAGTGTGGTGCTATTTATTGGCCTTGTGATTGGCCTCATTGTAAAGAGAATTGTTTCCATCATTTCAATATATAAGAGAGATTTTGTTTCTAGGTTTTTACCCTCAAGTTGGAGGGTTTTTTGAGTGTATATTGTTGTGTCAATCTATGTGAAATTGTTTTTATTTCTTCTTATCTAATTCTGATCCTAAAACTAACATGGTATCAGAGCAGGTTTAAGAAAGATTGTGATTAGATTTATATAAGCAACATCATCTTCCATTCTTGTTTTCATCTTCATGTGTTTATCTTATCCTTGAAAATGGTGAACAGGCTCAAGATTGAAGATAGACTTGAAGGTGCTTCCAACTTTACCTCTTTGAAGTTTAGAGTATTGCTTGCATTGGAATAAAATGAGATTTTTGAGTTCGTGGAGAGTGAAGTTCCCAAACCTTCCAATGAAAATGAGAAGTCACAATGGAAGAAGAATGGCACTAAGGTGAAGAAGATCTTGGTTGATTCCATGAAGGACCACCTTGTGCCTATTAGCTCCAAGTTGAAGACAACAAGAGAAATGCTCAAGACCTTAGAGGAAATGTATGAGATCAATAATACAAGAGAGCTCTTGCATTGAGGCAACAACTTCATGATGTCAAGATGGCGAAAGGCTTTTCTGTCATCTCCTTCTTCATGAAGATCAATGAGTTGAGAGATCAACTCTATACCATTGGGCATATGGTTGATGATAAGGATTTGGTTCTATTAGTTCTTAATGGTCTTCCTCAATCTTGGGAGCCATTTAACCAAGGTATCAGTGGAAGATCAAAGCTACCTAAGTTTGATCGCTTAAGGGCAGATTGCATTCAAGAAGAATCAAGATTAGTAGCACAAGGAAATGGGAAAATTTCTACTAATGAAGAGATTCATGTACTTTACACTCAATATTCTAAGAAGAAAGGAAGATAAGGGAAGAAAAGAAAAATCAAGAAGAACAGAGATAAAAGATAAAATAGTGCTCCTACATCTAAGAAGAAGAGGGATCTTTCTCACATATAATGCTTCAGATGTGACAAGCTTGGTCACTATGCAAAAGATTGTCCAACTAGACCTAAACAACATGCTTCAGTTGTAGATGTGGGTGAGATCTCTCCTCAAATGGATTCAAGTGGTTTCCTATTCTATTCTGCCCTATCTAGTAATATTGCTATAGATATCAACACTTGGTTGATTGATAGTAGCACCTCTCATCACATTACTAGTTTTAGAGAACATCTTTCAGATTTGGTGGAGAGAGATACAAGTGTTCAAGTCATAATTGGAGATGATGCATGCTATTCCGTGAAAGGTGTTGGAGCCTCCTCTCTTCAATAAGATTCTGACATCTCCCTTCAGTTGAGTGATGTTCTATTTGTACCAGGCATCAAGAAGAACCTTGTCTCAATTTCAACCTTCGAGGACAAGGGATATCAAGTTGCATTCTTCGAAGGAAAATTTCTTGAATGGACAAAGAAATATAGCATCAAGTCAACCCAAGTTATTGGTGTTCATAAAGAAAATATCTACATAGACTTCTCTGAATCATATAGAGAACAAAAGCATTCTCTTCTCAGACTACTCCTGCAAAAACTGAGACTTCAACAATTGGCAGAACTAACTGCCTTCAATTCTTTTTGTCTCTTCAACATTCCCTCTCAAATTTGAAATTACCTACCAACATTAATTGGGAGTTCAAAATGAGCTACCATATTTACTTTTGGAGTTGTCAAGAGCTATAGGGATGAAGATACCAAAAATTGTTGTTGAAATTAGGGCTCCTGATGGGTAGGAAAGTATTTGATTAATATTGATGAGGATATTTTGCAACACATGGAAGGTAAGATTCCAACATGCACTTGTAGAAGATATGCTGATAAGATTTGGAAAACATTCTTTGAAAGGATAAATGAGACTGCATGATGTCTACTATTTTTTGAAATGATGCAGGGTTTAAAGTATAGAAACATAATGAAGACTCTTGGGTTGAGAACATCAAATGCATCAAGTGAAAACACTATTGTGAAGAATCTAATGGATGCTTAAGAGAGTGTGGGTAAGACCTCATGCTCAAAGGATAGTAATGTCACCCAACGTATCATTACATTGAATTTGGTAAGCTATCAAACAAAGAGAGATCATCTCATTAAAAAGACGAGTGAACAAATGAGAATTAGTAGAAAAACTTTATCAAAAGTCGTTCAAAGGCGGCAAAGAATTAAGGGCACCGATTCAAGTGAATTATGGGAATTATTAGGGAGACTGCCACAAAAAGATTAAAAAGTTGTTGAAGCATTGAGAACACTAATTGAAGAGTATTGGAAGAATAACACAAGGCCATCTCTGAATCAAAGGGATGCCATAAGAAGGAGAATTGGTAGTCGAAACCGTGAGCCACATCCAAAGCATTTTTTGGATATGACTCAAACCAAAATTTTTCATAAATTTCAAAATGATTATCCTCAAATTAGTATTTGTCAAAAAAAAAAGAAATTCTTAAACCTTTTTATGTCAAGATAAATCACACATGCACTACTTGTCATTGTAGACTACATATTAAATTCTCTAACCATTATGATGTTTATCATTCTATATATTTAGATTTGCATACTAACAATGTTTTGTAGGATTGTGGCATAGAAGCCCCACCAAAATCTTTAAGAGAGTTCTTATCAAAAAAATTATGTGAAATAGAGGATGGCCAAATATTCTACAGGACAACATGCTTGGATGGTTCATACGAGCGTTTTAGTGGCTTGCAACGAATGTCAATATGTCAACATACGGAAAGCACATATGAGGTGGGAGAGAAACTAGTAGAGTTCGAGAAGTATAAAATAGTGGCATACATTACAAAAGATGGGTCTCAAGCAAAAAAGTGTGATTTGGTTATTCAAAAGATTCCAGTGTATCAGTTTATGTCTATATTTCTGAATATAGTTTATGAGTATGCAAGGCATACCCATAGAGCCTGATGGGTGGACACGCAATTTAAGCTATGCAAGGACACCTTTTTCAGTTGGTAGCATAGTATCAGTGGTTGACTTTGTAGAGAACTACACTCTACAGCCACAACGTGAGGTACAGTCACAGTATTACAACTCCACATAGGTTTTGATATTTGTGCTTATAACATTCATTCATACAGCTGATAGTACAGAGGAGCAGAGGAAGGTATTGAGGGAGTATCACTTTTATATTAGTGATGATCACACACATTCTCCAAAGTTCATGCAAGGTTGCTTCCAGATGTTATATAGTGATTTGGCTCAGAGGGGCACAACATACAGTTGGCATATAATATGGTCAAATAATTATGTAGCACAGTTCAAGAATGCGCACATGTTCTACTGGTTGTGCAAGATGCATCTCACTACAAATGTTCAACATTTTTGGAACTTTTGTGAGGATGAGCATGGAAAGGGGGAGCATGACGGTGTAGGAGCATGCATGAAAAGAGCATTAGCACAAGAAGAGTTAAAGTATAAAGACAATTCATATAGTGATTTGATGGGTCCAGGTAATGAAGGTACGTCTTTAGTTCATATATTTTTTTGGTTGATGGATGATACTAACATTGCACCATATGAGGATTGTTGTACACTAATAGGATTGAGTGAGCTACACTCTTTCCTTAACTCAAATGCAGGTTCATGGAGTATCAATACATGTAAGATGGCATGCTTTTGTTCATGTACAATGCAAGCCTGGAATGATTGTGAGTCAGGGGAGTGGGTTGGCAAATGGTTGGAAAATTATCTTAGCCCACTTCACACGTATCACCCTCTAATGACATTGGAACTAACACAAATGGAATCATTAATCGACTTTGACCATGTATCAGATCTAGTTCAACTAGGTAACATATCTACTTGCTTAGTTTTTGAAATTCCATATTGTTATCTTACTTTGTATTGTATTCATAATGTTGACTAATTTCAAGAGATTTGTTGCACATATCAATGCAGGGGATGTTTATGCAGTTATTGCAGATGAAGACAATGAAGAGGGAACAAACTATTACTTATGTCATTGTGTTGAGGCCAAAAAGAAATTGGAAGCCCCAGTTATAAATGGAGAAAACATTGAATACCCTATAGGCTCAGTTGTTGTTACTGGAACGTGGCTTAGAAGGTACCCACATAAGACTATTAAACATTGGTTGTTCCAAGACTTTGACATGCATCATAAGATTCTTCATTACTCAAACCTTGTTGTGGCATCCAATGTTCATTTGACCAAATATGGGGGTAGACCTTTGAACAAGACCTTGTGGAAGGTCTGTGAGTCTAACCATGAGGCAATACTTGACACAATGAAGAGTAGAGAAAACCCAAATGGTTCATTGGATCAATTTGTAAGTATATGCACATTGGTTCTTATTAATTTATACATGTATGCATGTTAATTTGTTTGATGTCAATGCTATCATCTTATTTTACTTTGTGTATCTGTAAGTAACCTTCCAAACATTGATTGGTGTCCCCTTGTAAAAAATGTAGATTTATGAGCCATCCAAGAGAATCTCAACCAGAAAAGCAATGCAACATCCTTATTTTGACAATCTTGAAAAATCTCAATTATGATTTTAAGCCATTACAAAAGTGTGTGTGAAGCTTGGTGAGGGAATTTCAAGTTATTCATTTGAAGTTAACAATATCATGAGCACCGATGATGTAGACATTATAAGAGCATCTTGAATTTCAAGATATTCTATTCATGAGAGGTGTTGTATGAAATAGGTATCTTGGAACTCCCAATGAAGATGTATGACCAGGATTGACTAAGTTGAGAGATTGCCATGCTTGTCTGTAAGTTCCTTCCATCTATTTTCATTTCATTTCCATTTTGGATGCTCTTTCTTTTTCTTCTTTTACTTTGTGTATCTGTAACTAAACTACTAAAAATTGATTGGTCTCTCCTTGCAGAAAATGTTGATTTATGAGTCATCGAAGAGAATCTCAACCAAAAAAGCAATGCAACATTCTTATTTTGATGATCTTGACAAATCTCAATTTTGATTTGAAGCCATTATAAAAGAGTGTGTGAAGCTTTGTGAGGGAATCTCAAGTTACTCATTTGAAGCTAACCTCATAATGAGCACCTATGATGTGGACATTATAAGAGAATCTCAAATGTATGAGTGACATTGTAATAGATCTATGAGAATAGAGTACCTAAGGCATTTTAATGAGATTTACTAAAATATTGAAATTTGGTGCAGGGGCACCAAGGTTATTGAGCAAATTGGTTCATGGAAGTCTTAAGTTATTTTTGTGTTTTGAGTTTTGTCAATTGAATAAGGTCATATTAGACCAATTTATGATGTAATAAGTCATGTTAGTTACAAAAAAAATAGTTAGGAACAATTGGAAAGATGTAGAATCATTTGTAAAATCTATTTAAAGCCTCTTGAAGGCCTGAACATAATGTAATTTTGCTGATAGAAGAAATTCAAAACTGAAAACAATGTTTTTTTAGTATTTTGTTGAGTTTTCTAAACTTTCTTTCCCTTGTACGGACCCATACAGGTCCTTCTTGCTCTGAAAACTTTTGCATTGTGTGGTAGTGTTAAGTATCTTTAGTTTGCATCATTTTGGAGGTTCTAAGACAAAATATTGAGTGAGTTCTCTTCAATACTTTGTTGCTCCCCTAATTTAACACCATTTGTTTATTGAGGGTCTTCTAAAATGTGGATTTGACCCATTTCACTTTATGTTTCCACTATTTCTTGTGGAATGGGTCATGAAAAGTGTAATATAATTTTACAGGGGATTTGGAAGGCTAAGAGGTCATTTTGGTCAGTTTTGAGTGATGCCCTAGGGCTGGGCAGAGCAAAATGCATGTGAAAATGGAGGTTTTATGAATGGTTTTAGTGAAATGTTCATGTAATGATAAGTAAATTTAATGTTTTGAGTCACAATTAGTGACTCTCCAAGGGAATGTGTGATTACAATAATTTTAAAAGGTAATTTGTTTGGAAAAGTGGGCTAATTCTAGTAGCCTTTTAGCAGGCCAGTTTGTTAAGTCTACATGATGGCACAAAGAAACTTATGGAGATCTTTTGTGAATCTTATAGTAGGACTATGGTAAGTCTCTAGTGATGATTTGTTGGCCTTCCTATGGCCTTAGCAGCGAGATAACTTCATTTGTTGAATAGTGAAGGCTAAAAGCCTTTTGAGTTTGTTTTGAAAAACTGGGTGTTTTAGTGATCAAAGATTGGGTTCATTGTTTGAGAATTGATTAGATGATGTTGAAAAGAGTTCCTCCACCTTTAATTGCATCAATAATCCCTCTAACATAACAAACCCCAAAACCCTCTGCTTTGGCATGTTAGGCAAAGGTTTATTGAAAACCCATACTCCAAACCTTCCCACAGCCAACCAAAGCCTGAAACACCTTCAAAAATTTTGCACAAGCTTAAAATTTCAAGAGATATTGTTGCCCCCAAAGATTTCTTCAAACCCTAGCACTAAACCACCATTTTCCACTAAAAAATGCACCATTTGACATCTAGGGCATCACCTAAAAACCCTCTATTTGCCTCCCTTGCACACAAAACTTTGCTAACATGTTTTATAACCCTAACTAAGCCTTTTCATCAAGTTGCAGAAGCATACAATGAGTGGAAGGCTTAATATGACATTTTAATGCACTCAAAACCCTTAAAACAAGGTATATAGACCGACCCTCAATAATTGGCTTCTAAAATACAAAAAATAACTTAAAATCCAACCAAACAAAAACTAAAATGGAGTTAAGTCTGGTTCCCACTGAATTCCATCAAAAATAGAGCACAATCACCATGTACAAAATCGTATAGTTCAAGGAAACATCAGATCCCAAAGTGCAAAAGGGTAGCAATCTTTGACAAGGTATTACTCGGAAACCATGGTACTTACAAAATCTTCATTTGAACCTACAAGATCACGTTGGCCCCCTTTACAATAATCTCTCTTATTTTTGTTATCTCGAAGTGGTTTTCTCGTTGTGTCCAAATTTCACTTGATGGAAAAAGTATCAAATGTAAGCAGTGCAAAGTTGCAAAGTGGTGCAACTTTCATTTTGCAATTTGTGTGACCAAACAGACTATTCCAATGCATCTAAATAGGTATGTTTATGCTATGCATTGTCCTCTTTCACACCCAAACACATGGAATTGCTCTAAGCTACATTCAACTGAATCGATCCCTTAAGGGTCCAAACTGTAAAATGGATGCAAATTTTAGCATGTTGTTACTCAGATACCCTGATGCTTAGAAACTTCTCATCTAATACTAAGATCACGTTGGTCCCCTCTACAATAACTTCTCTTAGTTTTTGTTATCTCAGAGTGGTTTTCCTGTGGTGTCCAATTTTCACTTGATGGAAAAAAGTGTCAAATGCAACCAGTGCAAAGTTGCAAAGTGGTGCAACCTCCATTCTACAACTCATGTGACCAAATGAACTATTCCAACGCATCTGAATAAGTATATTTACACTAAAAATGCTCCTCTTTCACACCCAAACATGTAGAATCACTCTGAGCTATGTTCAACTAGATCAATCCCTTAAGGGTCCAAAGTGCAAAATGACTACAAACTTTAACATGTTATTACTCAGTTACTGTGACGCTTAGAAACTTCTCATATGATCCTATGAGATCATGTTTGGCCCATCTACAATAAAGTCTCAATTTTGGTTATCTCAGAGAGGTTTTCCCTTAGTGTCTAATTTTCACTTGATAGAAAAAGTGTTAAATGCAAGTAGTGCAAAGTTGCAAAGTGGTGCAATTTTCATTCTGCAACTCATGTGACCAAACAAACTATTCCAACGCCTTTGAATAGGTATTTTAATTCTATGCATGGTCCTCTTTCACACCCAAACACATGGAATCACTATGAGCTATGTTCAACCAAATCAATCCCTTAAGGGTCCAAAGTGCAGAATGGCTACAAACTTTAGCATGTTGTTACTCGGATACCATGATACTTAGAAACTTCTCGTCTGATCCTATGAGATCATGTTGGGACCCTCTACAACAAAATTTCTCAATTTTTTTTTTTTATCTTGGAGTGGTTTTCCCATGGTGTCTAGTTTTCACTTGATGGAAAAAGTGTCAAATGCAAGCAGTGCAAAGTTGCAAAGTGGTGCAACTTTCATTCTACAACTCATGTGACCAAACTGTCTATTCCAATGCATCTGAATAGGTATTTTTATGCAAGAATGTTCCTCTTTCACACCCAAACATGCGGAATCGATCTGAGCTACATTCAACCAGATCGATCCCTCAAGGGTCCAAAGTGCAAAATGGCTGCAAACTTCAACATGTTGTTACTCAAATACCATGATGCTTAAAAAATTATCATCTAATCCTATGAGATCACATTTGGCCCCTCTACAATAATCACTCTTAGTTTTTGTTATCTCAGAGTGGTTTTCCCGTGGTGTGCAATTTTCACTTGATGGAAAAAGTGTCAAATGCAAGTAGTGCAAAGTTGCAAGGTGATGCAACTTTCGTTTTGTAGCTCGTGTGACCAAACAAATTGTTCTAATGCGTCTGAATAGGTATTGTTACGCTAGGAATGGTCCTCTTTTTCACCCAAACATGTGGAATCGCTTTGAGCTACATTCAATAGATCGATCTCTTAAGGTCCAAAGTGCAAAATGGCTGCAAACTTCAACATATTTTTACTCGGATACCGTGATGCTTAGAAAATTATTGTTTAATCATATAGGATCATGTTGGACCCCTCTACAATAACCTCTCTTGGTTTTTACTATCTCGAAGACATTTTCCTGTGGTGACGAATTTTCACTTGGGGAAAAAGTTGTCGAATGCAAGTAGTTGAAAGTTACAAAGTGGTGCAACTTTAATTTTGCAGCTCGTGTGACCAAACAAACTATTCCAAAACATCTGAATAGGTATTTTTACACTAGGCATGGTCCTCTTTTGTACCTAAACATGCAGAATTGCTCTAAACTACATTCAACCAGATCGATCCTCAAGGGTCCAAAGTGCAAAATGGCTGCAAACTTTAGCATGTTGTTACTTGGATACTGTGACGCTTAGAAACTTCTCATCTAATCCTATGGGATTGTGTTGAGCACCTCTACAATAACCTCTCTTTATTTTCGCTATCTCTGAGGCATTTTCCCATGGTGGTGAATTTTCACTTGGAAAAAAAGTTGTCAAATGCAAGTAGTTGAAAGTTGCAAAGTGGTGCAACTTTCATTTTGCAACTTGTGTGACCAAACAGACTGTTCCAACATGTTTGAATGTGTATGTTTACGCTAGGCATGGTCCTCTTTTTCACCCAAACATGCAAAATCGCTCTGAGCTACATTCAACCAAATCAATCTCTTAAGGGTCCAAAGTGCAAAAGGGAAGCAATCTATGACTGACTATTACTCAGAAATCATGATGCTTACAAAGTCTTTGTCTAAGCCTACAAGATCGCATTGGTCCCCTCTATAATATCCTCTCTTTGTTTTTGTTATCTTGAAGTAATTTTCCTGTGGTGTCCAGTTTTCACTTGATGGAAAAAGTGTCAAATGTAGGCAATGTAAAGTTGCAAAGTGGTGCAACTTTTATTTTGCAATTCATGTGACCAAAAAAATTGCTCCAACGCATCCCGATAGGTATGTTTACGCTAGGCATAGTCCTCTTTTGCACCCATAAACACATAATTGGTCTGAGCTACGTTCAATCGGCTTGATCCCTTATGATGGCATGCAAAAAAATTGAAAAGAGAAACATACGCACGATGGTTGATTAGAATCCATTCTTGTAGAATGGTTTTAGCTTTTATTAGAATCCATTCTTATGGAATTCTATTAATTTTCAAGCAACTTAGAAGTAGATTTATGAAACAGGTCTGAACTTGCTCATATAAGGGTTTGAGTGTAATATGTTGAAATACGCCATTCCACCTATTGTTCAGACTGTGTCTCGGTGGAATGGGTCTGATGTAAGTAGGATAGGGAGTAAGAATAAGAAAATAGCATTAGTAAAGGCATTGGAAGAGATTACTAACGTTGCCCTTGTTGAAAATTCAGAATTGAGGCCTTAAAAGCAAGGCTAGAAGATGTGAAAAGAAGAAATTGTTTGAGAATAAGTTAGAACAGGTTGGAAATAAGGTGAGGTTGTGGAGTTTGATGTGTTCAAAAGGTCTACAAGGACAAGGGAGGTCAAAATTATGTTATGGCATGATGCCTTAGTTGGGAAAAGAAGGGTTTTGAATGAAAAAGAGATGTTTGAGGAAGTAAAAGTGGGTAAAGTCAGGGGGCAACATAATTTGGTGGTCAATTAAGTTTGTGTAGGTAGAATGAAGAGTGTTGGAAGAGGTTTTTAGGTTGTATAAGGTTCATGTTTGGGTTCAAGGGTTCAGTTTGCTGATTCAACCAAAAAAAATTTGAAGGGGGGTTCAGTTCATTTTGGGTTTGTTGGTACAAAAAACATGTAAAAACAAAAAATATATATATGCAACCTAGAAGCATGAATTAGGATTAGAATATCACATAACATCATATAAACAACAAAACCACCATAAACTTGAATGTCATTTAAAACATGCATGATAAATATTCATCGTTGAAACTTGAATTGTGGTAGCTTGATATATAGAGTCTATTGATGCTAGGGTTCAATTTGTATGATTTTGAAAAAAGAAACCAACTAAGTAGAGTTATCAATGTTCTTCAAAAATCATAAGAATTTGTTTATTACACTAGCCATTTTGATGTCTTCTTGTAGTCTCAAACATTATTTTGTATCATTGTTACAATGGTCTTGAGAGTGGTAGCTTAATATAGTTCCACAATACAAAATCCGGTTTACCTATGCAGTGTAATAGTGGCATAGGTAGATTTTTCTTTCAAAGAACCAAAGGGTGACTGCACAATTGAAGTGTATAAACACATATCTTTTTGTATTATCAAGGATACTTTTTGAAACTTCCATGCATTGCTAATCTAAAAGGAAAAGTATTTTTCCTAATTTGCATGCAGCCATGCTTTTGACATTGTCAAAAAGAGAAAAACTTCTTGAATGATGCAAAGGCATGGCCAAGCAATTCTAACTCTTCACATGAGAGAAGAGAGGTGTTGGAGAGTACAAAATTCAGTGAGAATAGAAGTGTAATGTATTTTAGTTTGTAGTATTCCTCTGTTTCTCTACAGATGTGTGATAAATTCTCAGTTCAATGATGCAGAACAATTTTTGAAAAAAAAAAGTTATGTCACAATCTACTTTCAATCTAACAAGCAAAAATATAAGCTCAGCCTCTTAGAATGAAAATGCTTGTTTGCAAAAAAATGAATAATAATGAGGTAGTTAAGGTGTTTGAAGTGATTTAGAGGTCACTTTTAGGGTTCCCTTGGGCGTGTGTCAAAGTCAAACTCCATAAAACATTAAAAAAATGTTCAAAAAAACACTTTTTGGATGCCTAGGCACGCGGGTTCTATCTTGGTTCACCTAGACTCTGTTTTGGTTTTTCCTGGGTTCTCTTAGGTTCTTCCTGGGCAAACTAGACCCAAAAATGAAGGACCCTAGTCGAACCCATAGGCAAACCAAACTAGGACTCGAACCAAGAGTGAACCAAGACCAAAACCAGGGTTAAAATAGAAGAACCCGATAATAGAGCTAATGTGTCAAGAAGTTAACTACTTCATCTACTCTGAATAGTATGTTTTGCAAGTGTTGTGAAGATTATGTATCCTTTGCTTAATTGAGTTGTTCCAATCAAAGGATTAAATATATTGGAATCTTTTTATGAATCATTTAATGGAATACCAATTGAAAACATGTTTTTTTTCTTCTTTTAGATAAAGTTGTTTAGCATTAATCAATTAATTTATTCAAGACAAACCATGAAGGACAACAATGATCAATGCTAGGGCTAACCAATTAATAAGTATACATGCGAATAATTCAAACATGTACATGTGAATAAGGGAAGCACATGTAGTCACAAACACACAAGCCTTGAAGTACACACATGAATACATAGTATACACAAATTAATACAAAGTATATGCACGAATACAAGGTATACACATGAAAACGCATAAGTCTTAAAGTATACATTAGAACACACATAAGTCACGAAGTATACATATAAGTTGTAAAGTATACATTTGAATTTATAATGCAAATATGGACACCATCGATAAAAAAGATTTGTATTAACCAAGTATCCATGTACACATACACCAATATATGTTGATATAAGTATAAAATATAGGTACAAAATAGCCATATAGGCTTACGAGAATGCCATTTAAGCATACAATGTCAAATTTATCCAATACAAAATATATACAAAACTGCCATGTGGGCATACAACAAAGGGATCTCGAATCAAAAGTCATTTCTCTCGATGCTCTGAAAATAAATTATTTCCCTTTGCTTGTCAATTGGATGGTGATAAGTCTGTCATTTGTTTGTGTTGTGCTCGAGGAGTGCTCCTGTTGCTCCTCCTAGTGTTTAGTTCTTGGTGAAGTTTTAACTGTTAAAATAAGAAGTAAAGACATTAGTATATAGAAATTACATTATAAAAAATGACATTTAAAAAAATAATCACTTACCGCCATCTCATGATCACTCTCCATGAGGGGAATGTTCGCATGCCTATGTTGAGGCATTCTCAGGCCCTATATAAACCATCCAAATAGAAATTAAACTAAGAATCAATAATGGTTTGATTTTTCACTGGAACTAACATCTATAACAACAAATGTAAATTCAAATTTAGTAATTTGCCTCATACCTCCCCTGTCAGAGCCATCGAGGATTCTATAGCGGATGAAACACCAATCTCCATTGCCCTCATCACATTTGGAGGTGTTTCCACTTCCAACATCTGAAAATAAAACAACAAATTATTCAATCACAAAAACTACAATAGTGATCCACGTCATGACTTATAATGTATGAGATAATGAACAAAATTTTGAGTACTTATTAAACTATATATTTCTGACTATCATGCTTATTATTTGCCCTATCCATATCTTGTTTGAAAGCATGTGTTTTTAGGCTTTTACCCATAGCAGCAAGCCATTGAACCATTTGGTAAAATGTTTTCATAGACATGTATGATAATTGTGGTGGCATAGAGAAGGCAGTGAACTATTTGAACAAATGCCTCAAAGAAATAGGGTCTCGTGGTTATGGAATGCCATTACAAACAAATGCACATCATGGCATTCCATCACCATAAGACCACATTTCTTTCAAGAATTTTTTGAGATAGTTCATTGCCTTCTCTATGCTATTATTGCTTACTATTATGCTTTGATAGAAAATTTTCCAAGCATCCCTAGTTTGTTGGAAAGCACCTATTTTAGGCTTGTTATCAAAGAGATTGCACCCAAATGCTTGAATGACTAAATTCAACAATTTGTTGAAACATGGGAACTATCTTCAGGTTCTTAAATTAATAACTTAGTAACTTGTTGGAAAAGGGATAGAAGTATGTAATAAATGCATGTAAAACTATAAATTGATGGTGATACACCTAATTGATAAAGACTTGCAACTATGCTTCACAATAAACTTCAGAAAAACTATCCACACAAGTCAATTCGACAGTTTGACCAAAAAAATGATTCTAAGGAAGGCTTGAATAAACCACCTTTGAATGAAAACAAAGTTTTCTCAGCAAAGACGAATAAATTATTTTGTTACACAACCCTAGACCTGTGATTTTCACTATTTCAAATGCATGAAAATATAAATGAGACAATAATTTTAAAGGATCTAATATTAAACATAGTAAAACTTCATCAAATCATTCATAAAAACAACATAATGACAAGGCAGACTTTTTATTTCAGCGAAATCGAAGGAATCTTTGCAAAATGACACAAATTGAACCTGTAAACCTACTACTGTATTAATTTCTAAAAACTGAAAACTAAGTTAAATGATATTTCTCTTTGCAGAATGCAAAGGCTGAAAAACAAGAACTAGAGGAAAAAGATTAACTTTTTCTAATATATACAATGTGAGGAAACTCCAAAGTGCATAAAGGTGAAAGAAGCAGTTCACTGAAAGTGAAAACCACCTCAAAAATGTCTCTCACGAGCAAAGGCAAAAACAGTGTGAAAAGAGGGCCCACCAATGTCATAACTGAGCCTCAACAGCTCATAACTCCATGTCACAATGTATACAACTGAACTGCAACTCAAACTGGCTCCAGAATGGATGAAGGTGGCACTAAAAGTCGATTTCAGTATAAAAATGATAACTCTAAAGTGAGATCCGAGAAAAAATAAATATCTCCAAAAGAAGAGCTCAAACTCATGCAAAAATGAGTGAACTCAATCAAACTCCCAGTCACAATGTGTACAACTCAAAAGTACCTCGAACTGAACTGGAAATCCATAAGAAGTGGGTCCAAGCATGCAAAAGCCACCTTGTTTTAATCAATCTGACCAAGATAATTGTGCATGATGATTAAGCATCAAAACTAGTGTTGGAACTAAACATGAGACTCACTATTTGCTCCACTTGTGCATGAGCAGGAATTTTTTAGTATTTTCTCCCCTTTACAATAGTTGATTTTTTGAAAAAATATTGAAAAGCAATTAATAAAACTACCTTTAATAACTTTCAAACACAACTTTACAATATAGAATAAGGGGAAAAAATAATAAAATATATGTCTTGTAAAAAAATAAAAATTCCCCTTATGACTCCCCTCCATGCATATTCATACTTAGCATATTTTGCTAATTTCTCATAACCTTTACATAGCATATATGATATCAAAGTATTAATAGAGACCACATCATTGGAAAGGGTCAACCACATAATATCTAGGCACTTTGACTTGAAGTCAAGGCCAACAGTAATAATTTGAAATGATTTTGTTTTTTAAAACATAAATCAAAAAGCCACACCATTCAAGTTAGGGAAAGTAAAAGACATTGAACCCTAAATCATTTCACATTATCTTTTGCACTTTGACTTTGATGAGGAGACTGTGCCGCCATGGAGAGAACTTGGGGTTTCAAGCTTGAGATGCCACATTTCATACTATTTCTGAGTGATTTTCCTAAGGGAGTCGGCAGGAAAAATCATGGTAAATGCTTCTTCAACAGAAATCTAGACTTTTTGGTCTAATTTTGAACCTATTTTCATTTTTTTTGGCCGCAGCCAAGTCTATATTTTGATGCTTTTTGCTCATGTATTTTCTTTGTGTATACTCCTTCATTGCCTCTAGCCGCCATGAAAAAGTTTACCTTAAAGCTTGGAACATAGATTTTGCTCTGTTTTTGTTGATTTTCCCACAGTCTGAAGGCAAATAGAGGAGGTAAGCTTCTATTTTTTCTATTTCAAGCTCCCTTAATCTCCTTTGTATGGCATCATCTTGTATTCGAGCCAAAATGGAGTTTTTTTGTTACATTTCTGAAGGTGTTCGAGTGTAAATTGGCTGCCACTGTAAAATTTGATTGAGCTTTTTAGAGATTTTCTGATGAACAATACCCATGACTTGGAAGTATTTCTCTATATTTACTTGGGTTCCATTCACAACAATATGTATATAGATTTTTCTTTTTTTTGAATTTTTGATGAAACCCTCATGTCTAAAGGAAAATAAGAAGAAAATCTGTAATTCTCTCATTGAAGCTCAATCTGGTTATACGTAAAATGCTTTCTCCAGGTCGCGGGCTTACCATGCTTGATCTGGGTTTTCTCTTTTATGAGCAAACCTGAGGGTTTCATCTGAAATTTGCATGCTTTTTTACATTTTTTGGAAGTTCTCATGTGATTTGATGTTGAAACTCGAACTCTACACTTATCTTGTATTTGGGTGTGATAGCTTTTTTTGTGCATAAAATCATCTTTGTTCTTTCATAGCGCTCCTCTTCCTTGAATTTTATGATATTGATCACTGTGGTATAGCTAAGAACTTAACTTGTAATTGAAAAGAAAAGAAACTTTCTTTATTTTTGTATTATGGTTGCCATGAGGGTTTGATTTGCACTTTGAAAGGAGAAAGGTGGAAGAACTTCGTTGTATCTTATGAATTCTTTCACAACAATAACGAGGGTAAGCCATTAAAGGCTGCGACCTTTCCCTTGCATTTCTAAGTATTTCTATAGGATATGCCTTTTTATTATCATCCTTGTAGACCTGTTTCATTTCCATGATCTTTGAATCCAAACCCAAGTGAGTTTCTACCTCATGGCTTTAATAGTTGCAAAGATTGGAACCCTAGCCTCATTTCTGTGAATAGATCATTCAAGGTTATAATATGAATGAAACTTCATACATAAAATATAGTTGAAATGAGGGTTTTCCAAACCTCTATTCACATGAAAACTCCTAAAAGTGACGACTCCATTGATGTCTTGATTGTATATATAAATCTGTAACTCTTTTTTCATTTTTTTGAAAGTATATCTCTTTCAAAACTCTGAGGAGACTTCTATGATGGCACTATATGCTATGAACCATTTTGAAATTTTGTGCAAGGATAATATATGACTTGGCCTGTAGAAATGATAAACCCTGTTGAAACTTACACAACTGAAATACATTTCTCTTCCAGATAATGATTTTCTAATTTGATCTTTTGATGATGCCTCTTGATGTCACAGTATGATAATGCTCTTATTACAGTCATATGGATTGTTCTCTTGATGATGATGAACTATATATGTGCTTTGAAGTTGTAAGAAATAATTTAATTGCTTGAGTGCTATGTTTTCCCTTCAATATAAAGCGGCTCCATACTTTATGCAAATACAATGTGAATAAAATAAAGCTGAAACAGAGCTAATGCATACAGTTAATTGTGCTCCTTCAAAAAAATTCTGATTGTTCCTTTGAATGATGAGTGAAAGGATGATCTACTCAATTTGTTTTCACCATGTTGAATTAGAGACTGCTTTATGAATTTTTATTACAGTAGTCCTATTTGATGACA
>VDFB02176290.1:0-15833 GCA_007258455.2 Sequoia sempervirens
TTGTATCTATTAGATCTAGTTATTGTTTGAGAATGAAAAAATAGAGTAATGGACATTGAAGTGGGCAGAGTATATTTTGTATAGCATGATTTTATTCAATTTTATTTTGAATGAAATCTTCTCCCTATTGATTCACTTACTTTCATTATCTTGAAAGTATTTAAATGTTGGAGTGGTAAATTTGAAGGTTCTACAATGTAAATACATGGTGAGACATAGTTCATTTTTATACATCACTATTCAAGATGCCCGCTTTATAGATAATTTTAGTTAATTAGAATTCCAAAAAATATTAGATTTTAAAATTATTATATGTTCAAATGGATTCCAATATTGTTTATCCAATTATTATTTTATTGATCTATGAAAGAAGGATAATGGTATATAAAGTATAGATCCATAAAGGCTAACAAGCTTGTGCTATTGCGAATTTGTATTGATTTTCATATTAATCAAAGTATGGGAAAAAAATTACATAAAAGGGTAGATTATATTAATTAATTATTTTTGGGGCCATATAAGAATGTGGGTTATTGACATTGTTTCATGGAAAAATAGGGTTTGCATCAAAATGAGTTAACAAGATGACGAACCACTACTTTTCACTATAAACATGTAACTATGAGAGCCAAAATTCCTAAATAGCAATCCAAAACTAATCCTAACTATTATAGCAACTATGAGGGGAGTTTTTAAAGCTCAAAATGATGTGTACCTTGCTGCAAGAAGGTTGTTTTTAAGGCACAAAGGACTCATTCACCTTCAGTGGTGAATGGGTCCCTGTTAGGGTTTCTGAAACTGAGATTTGGGTTCTATTCCTTGATTCTTGCACTCTTAGATCCTTGATTGTCAACTCCCAAAAAAATCTAGTGAATTTTGTAGCCTTCTTTCCATGTTCTTGCACTATGAATGACAAGTTTGCAACTTGACAATTTTGACAATTTTACTTCGAACTTGTTCTCCACTTGATCTTCAACTTGTAAATTTGCAAACACACATTCAAGAGAAGAAAAACTTGTTGATTGTTAGTGAATAGGGTTTTTCCTTTGTCAAACCCCTTTTAGGTAATTAAACGAAATGATGAAATAATGAAATTGAAGCATGGACATGAAACAATGGAATGTTGATACCTTGGAAGTTGTCTTGGAGTATAAATCTACAAACTAACATGTGGTGGCCTTGAAAAATGTAGATCTTGATCTCAAGTTCGATGTGAAACAATGCTTGTAAGTGGATCTTCAATGCTACATCAACTATCTTAGCTCAACAACATGCATGAATGCACTATGCCTTTGTCATGATGATATGATCTTGAAATGCTACAATAAGTCTTCAATAATCTTCCCTTGAATATATTTGAAATGCTCTTGTAAACTCTATAATGCTCTTACAAATGTACTCTTGAGTGCTCATGAAGATCTAGGATGAAACTAGGTGAATTAACCCCATATTTATACTAAATCTAGAGATTAACCCTAAAATTCAAATAATTCAAGCTGACACCAAATCTAGGATTGAAAATCATTAGAATCTTGCCAAAATTAAATTCAAAAATGGGGATCCTAATCAAGGAGGACCCATTCACCAATAAAGGAAAATGGGTTCTTACACAAGTTTCTAGGACCTTACTTCGAGGGGTGGAAAGAACATAAAAAACCCACCTCAAATATGCATAGTGAAAGGTGGAAAATTGTCATTACTTATGGTTTAGGACATATAAAAACAATCCTCTTCACTCTCATTCAAGGAAACCCTAGAGTTCTCAATCCAAGGATGAAGTAGGAGAGAGAGATATTGCAATAGGGTGTCTTAGGGTATGATTAATGACTATAAGAGGGGTTCACCACCAAGCTAGGGCTTGGAGAAACAAGAAGGGTAAATAACATGCAAAATACTATGCAAGACCTAACTAAATTATCTACAAAATGAAAGTGATACATAATAAAAGATTGAGAAAGTACAAAGGTGCACCTAGGAGAGTGATGAGGTCAAAACAAGCTCCAAAACCTTGAAATCTTGCTATTTGATGCCCATTGAGACTCATATGCCAATTATGGCATATGGGTCTTAGGTGGGTCCTAAAGAGCTAAAAATTTGGAATCTAGAGTTGTAGACTGAGAGGAACAAAACCTATAAACTACTCCCTGAAACCCTAATTGGGACTCATATACTCAGACTATTACGAAGTGTCTTATTTTATTGTGAAGTGTCCCAAGAGTAGAATCTTGAACTGAAACTTTGCAAGCCTTTAAAGATAGATCAAATAAGCACTTTCCCACTTATTTCATGCAAATTGGATGGAAATTTTTCCCTAGATCTAAGTTTCTATGAGTCTTGGCAACTTTTCATGACAACATTTGCAACTTTTTCATTTTGGTACTTTTGAAGGCTTCAAATCCACTTTTCTTCAATCTATAAACCTGCAATCACACATTAAAGAGAGGAAAACTTGTTTATTGTTAGGAAATGGGGGTTTTTCTTTGGTCAAAACCCTTCTAGGTAATTAAACCAAATGATGAAATAATGAAATATGAAATATGCAATGTTGATACCTTGAATGATGTCTTGAGGTGTAATTCAACAATCTAACATGAAATGGCCATGTAGAGTGTAGATCTTGATCTTGAATTGGGTATGAAATAATGCTTGACTTGGATCTTGGATGCTACATCACAACACTAGCTCAACAACATGCTTGATGCTTAATGATCATGACTTGATGATGGATCTTAAATTGCTAAAACAATTGATGAAGAATTCTACCCTTGAATGCCTTAGAAATTCTCTTGTAAAATCTTTGACACTCTTGTCAAGTCTTGTAATCATAAACTTAATATTAGGAATGCTCTCTTGAAATTCTTAGGTGAAAATGAGTGAAATAACCTTGTATTTATACTTGTTTATGCTAAAATTCTTGAAATTACAACACTACAAGCCGATATTAGATCTAGGAAGATAAAATCTCACCCAAATTACATTTAAATTAGGCCCTAACTTGAGTGGGACTCATATGCCACAAGTGGTATAGGAGTCCTAATGGCTCAAAAATGGGACACACACTCCAAGAAAAGTCTTAATTAAGGTGAAATTCAAAATCATGTCCTAAGACCTAGGTGGGACTCATATGCCCAAGGTGGTGTATGAATCCTAGACCACTAAATCTAGGACACATGAGCCAAAACACTAAATTATGATTGGTCATTTGATAAATGTCAAGATTATCTCTAGAAAAATGCATTTAATAAGGCTTGTGGATGCAAAAGAAGGACAAATAAGGAATAGATAATCCCAATTGATTAATAAAACCATAGATTAGTATGGAAGTGTTAGAATACACTTTACAACACCATAAATTATAAGGCACTATTAAGTTAATTTAGTTTACAAGGGTCCTAAAAATAATGTGAAGGTGCAAATAAATACACTTTACAACATTAAATTAAGGAAAAATTAGGTCAATTTAGTTTAAAAGGGCCTTAAACCCAATGTGAATGTGTAAAATAAATTACAACACTAGATCAAGGCAACATTAGGTTCATTTTAATGTCAATAATTTCCAAATTAAGTGTGAAAATGTAACTACATTACACATAGAAAGGGGTTCCTAAGTGGAGAGGAACCATTTGCCACTAAAAGTGAATGGGTCCTAGCACCACTTTCTAGGACCTTGATTTTTCCAAATTAAATGTTATGCCATTTGATTATTGAGTGTTGGGATAGATCTCTCAGAAGGTGTCATTAAGAAGTCTTAAATTTGAATTAAAGGGGCCAATTAAACTCAATTAACCACAATTAATTAATGAAACCCTAAATAAGTGTGAAAGTGTACTAGAACACTTCACAATACTATAAATAAAGTAAAAATTAAGTAATTTTTTAAAAAAAGGGCCCTAGATTATTGTGAATGTGTACAACACATTACAACATTAAACCAAGGTACAATTAGGATAATTCAATGTCAATTATTCCAAATTAAGTAAGGAAAAGGGATACTTTTTCTGTTACTACATTTTTCCCCCACTTTAGTGAGAGTTTATCCCCATGAAAAAATCACACTAAAGTAGGCATTCAAGACACTTTAGTATGTAGCAATAACAAAGATACATAACCATACCCTATCAAAGGCCAAGAAAAATAAAGAAATCATCCCAAGGCAATGTGGAATAGAGCTATTTGTCTCTAACATATGTTGCTCACTCTGGGGTAGTGGAACCTCAATTTGTCCACTAGGTGAGTTGTCCCAATCATGCATTGCTCACTTTGTGGTAGTAAAACCTTAGTCTGTCCACTAGGTGAGTTGTTCTAATGAGGTGGTTTAGTGAGATAGTCATGCCAGTGTGTCGGCTTCTCATGGTACAATGAGAAATTCATGCTAGTGTGTCAGCTTCTCATCATACTAACCATACCAAAGTTATCATCCTAATAACTTCAATAAGACATACCACAATGCTATGCTTTTGTAAATTCTTTTGAATGTCATGTCTATAAGTTTTTGTTAAAAGGGGATTTTTTTTTTTCATGTACAGGTCTTCTTCTTAGGGAACATCATGCCTAATGTCTCCAAGAGAGGAAAAGCTAAGAATATCATATTTCCATTTATGGGATGCCTCTCATTTCACATCATGCCATGAAAGGAGATCATATACTTAGAAATATTGAACTCTTGGAGGAAATCAAACCCAATGACACCACAAAGTAAAAGGACACATCACAAGAAAATATAAAATCACACCATGAAATATGCCGAAAGATGTCATTGATGTATGCCCCCACTTTAAAGTGGTTACTACACCATTACTACGAGCAATTGTTTTAAATTAGTCAATGTTTTCTCCTAAGAAATCAGATATTTCCTCATAAGACCCTATGTCAAGTCATAGGTTTCCAAAATAAAGTTGCCATTTAATAGGAAGGATGGTTTTCCCCCATAAATACATAAGGGATCTATGGATTTTAGGTCAGTGTGTCTTTGCTACATTGTTGTTTTAAGAGCTCAAAACTTTCATCATCCCCAAAATACTCATAGAAATGGAAGAATGACACAAAGAGAGAGAAAACAAAGAAAAATACTTTTGGTTCAACATGGAAGAGCTATAAATGTCTCGACACCCTGCGACATCCCCAAAAGGAAAACAAAAGACAAATGAAAAGATAAAGGAAAAGATTTTGGGTAAACATGGAAGAGACATGAATATCTCAATGCCTTGCATCATCCCCAAAAGGAAAGCACAAGACAAATGAAAAAGATAAAGGAAAAGATTTTGGGTCAACATGGAAGAGACATGAATATGTTAACACCTTATGTCATCCCCAAAAGGAAAACACAAGACAAATGATAAAATAAAGGAAAATATTTTGGGTCAACATGAAGAGACATGGATATCTCAACACCTAGTGTCATCCCCAAAAGGAAAACACAAGACAAATGAAAAATGCTTACAACATAGAGAAGAATGTAGGCACATATAGAGCAATGCACATAAAGAGAGAGATACATCAAACATGACATCACGGGAGATCAAATTATCCACATGCAATCACATAAAGAAACATGAAAAAGAAAAAGAAGTACTTAGGGCACATGTGAGTCAACGTAGAGTAGGGCATCCACATCCCAATATTAGTCGATATAAATGGAAGGAAGACAAATAGCCAAAGGGACAAGAGCAAGTGTCGAACTAGGGGAAGCACTAAGTTCAACAGTCTTTCTAGGAGATTTGTCATCTAAGCTCATAGAAGAAGAAAAAAATGTATTCAACTCATCATGCACTCGTTTATCAATCTTTGTCGTCTCAATGTCATCATCTAGATTAATCACAACAAGTGGTCAAATGAAAATTTCCATGAACTTTCCTTCACTACTACATCAAGGGGGTATTTAAGACAGTTTTTAAGACAATATTTGAGTATATTGTCTTAAATTGAGACAGAAAAAAAGTTGTTTATTGTCTCAAGTATTGTCTTTAAGGGGGTGTCTCTATAAAGACAATATAAAATTGTCTCTATAAAGACAATATGACATAGAAGTATTTTTGTCTCTTTCAAGACAATATGAAATTGTCTCTATAAAGACAATATGACATAGAAGTATTTTTGTCTCTTTAGAGACAATTTCATGTTTGTCTCTTTAGAGACAATTTCACTTTTGTCTCTTGAAAGACAATAGTTGGGATTAAAGACATTGTCTCTACAGAGACAATATGTAAAAATTGTTTCTTTAGAGACAATATGTAAAAATGTATTAAAAAAATAAACAATTCAATGTTTTCAAATTCTCATCGTCCTCCTATTTGTTGGAGTTTTTATTTTTTATTTTTCAAATGCGATGCAAAATTATAATAGAAATTATCAATGATTTTGAAGTTGGAACAATGAACAGTTGTCGAATACACAAAGCATAATGTTCATAAAAAACAAAGAAAATAATGCATCCTAATCCAAATTCATAAAGTAAATGCCAATAAGTATTTTTTTATTTATAGTTTATAAACTTGTTCATACAATCATAAGCAACACGTACGTCATAACATGACATACACAAACGATTCATTTCTAGGAAAGAGAAAATGTTAATATTTTCCTAAAAGCCATTGGAATATACCCAACTACCAGCATAACTCTTTCGAGCATGGCAAGGTAGCTTGACAAAGAGTTGACTCAATTGTCTGGACTGGACAATTTTGCTTCAGAACGAGGAACTTTCTTCTTGCATGCTTATGTATGGTCCTTTCAAACGCTGATAACTTTTCATTGTAACAATCCACTAAATCATGTACTTTGTTATTGATGAACGACAAGATTTCCAAATCGTCTTTGAGCATAACACAGCCTTTCAAGATTTTGATATGATTTTGGAGAGAGTTGAATTCTTCCTTTAAGATAATCAATACGGTGAAAGCAAAATTTTCCTGCAAGCAAACAATATTAGATTTAACAAGTAAATCCATTTGCATTATTCATTTAAAGAACCACAAATCCACAAGTCTCTACACATTAACTGAAAATAATAAATCTGCAAATCAAACCCCAAAAAAATATCCAATTATAAGCAACCACTACACTAGTCATTTGATAGCCCAAAAGTGAAAATATGTGATCCCAAAAAACTTTCACAAATATTTTCTTTCATATAACTTACTGCTCAAGCTGGGCTGCAAACTGTGCAATTTTAAGTTGGCACTGGTTAGCCGTACTAGTAACTTCTTCACCTTGATAGAGCCCTGCAACTCGCTCAAACTATTCCAAAGCTAGTTCCAAAGTTTCTTCAGCTTCATATATTTCACCGAATTCCTGTAGAAAACAATATTTTGAAGTACATTGGAAATCTAAATTATGGAAATTGACTTCTAAATTTCCAAATCAAAATCTGGTTGATGACCTCCAATATCCCAATTGAAGTATAAAACTCTAGAAACCAATAGATCTGATAGATACATGAAATTCTAACTTTATAAATTATAAACAATAAAATTCTGCTTAGACACAACCAACACACAGAACAACCAAAACTCTCAGGTAAGCCAATTTCAATTATGATGCTAAGGTAAATCAATCACAGAAAAAAAACTAAACGGACAAGGAAAATCTCTATGAAATTTAGTGTAATGAAGAACAGTTTAGAAGCTGTGATAGTTTTAGCATAACAAGGAGTACAATACAAGAAACAGCTGTGAGAAGAAGTACCAAGAACTGGAAGTTACAGCCATCTCCCACTTTAAGAAAAAGACACAAAATAATGGACTGGAAAGAGAGGACAGCCATAGTAGTGCCAAAACTAGTGTTGACCTTAGAAACTACTATCTTTGGGTCACCATTCAAATTCAAGGAGGACTGTTTGGTCTTTGCTCTATCTATGACCCCAATCACCTCTTAATATGACCTAAGTTTGAAAATGGATGAGGTATAACTCACCATTATAGATTGGGTTCTCAAGGGAAACTTTAACATGGTTGAATACTCTTTTGACATACGTTGGAGTAACAACTCACACTTGTCTTGAGTTAAATTTGATGCTTCTAGATCTTAGCCCATAATTCTTTGGGTGTTTTTGACTCATTCACTAGATTTGTATAAATAGTTAAAATCACCATTGGTCCACTTGGAGTAATCGTAAAGATAGATTCTTCAGAAAATGAGTAGATTAGACTACATTAATCTCTAATGGTTCAAACAAGTTCAAACTTAAGCACCCTTACCTAGATTAGAGTTCAAATGCTGGAATTGATTCCAAATAAAATTTGCATGCTAATAACACATTCTTCTTGCTCTTCAACTTGAAAGCAAATGTAAGACAACCTTTAGATAATTTATACTATAATTATTAACAATCAACAGATTAACATTCTAACATTAAAAAATGCCAGCATATTGTACTACCTCAGGATGCACAATTCCAAATGCCCCAATGCTCTTCCCTTTAAACATAATATTTGCTTGTCTACTAAGGAAAAAATCTGGCTCCTGCAATCAGAAAACATCAGAGCAATGTTATTTATAAATTTCAGTAAAGTGTTTATGCTAGATATGACTACTAGAATATTCAAAGAAAGTTCATTATCCTTTTTCCCCTATACTAATTAAACAAAACCATTTGAATCTTACATGAGATGGCCTTATATAATAGCCTGAGTTATCTCCAACTGAAACAAATGGTACACCGACAACTTCCATAATTCTGTCCACCAGACCATGAATTACCTGCAAGAATCAACAAGTAAAACATGCAATGAGAAAATGCAGGGTATCTCAGACTTAATACTAAGAACTCCTTTTGTCCCCAATGCCTGAAAGCATAAAGGCCTTTCTATAGGATGAAATGATCAAATTTCAATTTTATAGTGTAACAAATTTATTTCCAGTCAAGAGGAGTTCCATTCATTCAATTGTCCATTTGCATTTATTGTATTTTTCCCAAACCCTTTTCACCCCAAGCATTAGTAGATAGCATTAGATTAGGAGAGACAACCTAATTCAGAGGTTGCTATAAGCCTGAAACACTTATTGCTTCCCATTGGCACTACCAGGCTATAGGTGGAACAAACAGATGGGCAGAAGTTTGGACACAACTGTTGCTAGAAATTTGAGGGAAATGTTTTTAGCTTAAGATGTTTCAACATCTTAGGCCCTAATTTAATCTTATCCTTTCCCAGTATTGTTCTCAATTTCTGTGGCAGCATAGGGCTTCATCTTAGACACAACAATTTCGACTCTACAGGGATCATCATTTCCAACAAAATCAATTGACACTTCTTCTGAACTAACTTCTACATTACAGGAGGTATCTCATTATGCACTGGTAGTCCCAACTCCCATCCATACCACCTTCTCAAATAACTCTCTAGAATGATTCCTTTCATGTTCTGACTGCTAGTGGTGAACGCATGGGCTATTAATAAACTAACAAATATTTGAAGGTAAAATAATGCTACTTTTGTATTCTTCATGCACGATTAATAATACAAAATAGCATGTATTTCTGTTTCTTTATTAGAAGTCAGGGTACTTTATGTTTCTGGAAATAACAAGAACCTAAAAGCCCCACTATAATAAGTAAGTAGCTCATCAAATGGAATGACCTCATGTGGTGAAGCATATGGGCTTTCAAAGAAGAAACCCAAGTTCAAACCCCTGGGTAAAATACTGCAATCCAACATACTTGATGCTATGTACACCAGGAGGCAGAAGCCAGTGCTGTGCGAACTTACAAAATCAAATGAAAAAAAGAAACTGGTCAGCCTGTAGGTGATGCAAGTGCAGTGAAAAATAAATAAATGAAATGGGCAACTATCTCGGTGGTGATGGTGCTGTTGCTGCTGCTGCAGGTGCAGCGTATCCCAGAGGACAGGTGCAAATGCTGGGCGAAATTAGAAAATCAAATTTAAAAAGGGAAAAAGAAACGAGCAAGTGTCCTGGTCTGTATCCTAGCTTTTCAAAAAAATTCAATTTGTAGACAAATATTCCATAGTTAGTTACATACCCAGCTTCCTAGTTTGTGTCCTAGGTTTGCATTTTTGAAAAAAGGTGAAATGGGCAAGTGTGTGGGTTGTGCAAGTGCAAGTATTGTGCAAAAATACAAAATCAAATGTTTAAAAGAGAGAAATCAGCATGTGTCTTGATCTTTATCCTAGCTTATCCAAAAGATTCAATTTATAGGCAGACAATCCCATATTCAATTAGATAACTAGATTCCTAGCCCTATATCCTTGGGAATCCAAAAATTTCAATTTGCAGACAAGAAATCCCATATTTAATTATACCCATATCCCATTTATTCAAAACAAATACTTCAAAATATAAGAAACACCCCTTAATTGATAAACTTACATATGAGACCTCTCGTTGGTAGTCAAAGTCAGACCTCAAACCTCACCATAGGTCATTCACCCCCAGAGCATGAACTTGAGATGAGGGGGGCCGGCCAGTGACATCATCCTCGCTCTTGCCTTGGGTCTTCACAAGCCCATGTCCAAGAGTTGAGGTGCAAAGTTGGAGTTCCTAACTTTAAAGGACTGGTAAAAGCAGCCAAATGAAGAAACAGATATATCTCTTCAACCAAGGTGTTAGCTTATATTTTAGTTCTCAAGGATGAATGGGAGTGAAAAAATTAATTCTGCAATGAAGTAGTATGACGAGGAATTATCATGAAAAGATTGATTAGCTTCAAGAAACCTCTTAGCAGTTCATCTACAAGTGACTCTTCAGGCTAGCAATCACCAGGCCTACCAATGGAAACAATAAAAACCTAAAATTTGAAAGAAAAAAAGACATTGGATATGTGGTGACAGACAAAGTTGTAAGGAAGAGAAGAGGTTGTAGAATGATTGCCAAATATAAAAGTAGAAAATAGAGTGTGGAATGATGAGGCCATGAAAAGCCTTGTGATTGTAATTGAAATTGAATCAAATAAAATCAAATTTGTTTACAATCTTTATCTTAGTGAATTAAGACAATAATTATCTGTTTGGTTTTGAATTTGTGAATAGTTCTTGAGTAGAGGGAGGGGAGTCCTTTTTGCATCAATACCTACTGCACATGATTCATTAAATCCCAAGGGAAGGAAGTAAACAAAATATAATAAGTTCCAAAAATACTTACTAATAGTACTCACTTGGAGTTGTTTCATTGCCCAATGACACTCTGTAAGAAACATGATACTCATTGCCATGGAGAGGGAGATAGTTTCATGGCCTGCAAAGAGAAGAAACAGAAGAGTTTCTCCCACAAATTCATTAGAAAGAGTAATATCAACCATACATGCAAAATCAGCCAAAACAGAATACAAATGTAATATAAGTAGAGCATAGAATCAGCCAAAACAGAATACAAATGTCAGCTGACAAGCAATATCAATCATACATGCAGAAGGCAAAGAAAAATTAAATACAACTACATGATATAAAAGCCAAGGAATCTCCACGTCCCTGTCAATGTCAAGCTTTGAGCTGAAAATTATTTCAGCGTTATATTTGATCTTAGCCATGGATGTGTTCTGATCTTCATTGATTTCTTTCAGTAGTGTGCTTTATTTTAATTGATGTACACATTGTGCAGAGAGGTCAGATGATGTAAAAGTAAGTGTGTTATTTTAAGTTGTCAGCGAACAATCAATATTGTACATCCTTTGGGCAGAAGTTTTTAACCCCTAGATCATGAAGCCATAAAGCAACAAGATCACGTTTTGATTGCAGAGTCGCATCTTTATGTCTCTATTTCAGTTAGTGGGGAAAATGTGACTTATAAATGGAGGTGGAATTCCTATCATGCAATGTATAATGGAGCTGATGTTGGCATGGACAGTCAATAAGGTGTTGCAGGGCAGATTTCACTTTTTCATCACAGTCACAATCCACCTATTGCCCTATTAGCATATACATCGAAGAAGATTCATATGATAACCAAATGAATTGAATCAAAGCATGATCAGGTGTATGAATTTGATTCCACATTGAAAGTATGATCCTTGGAAAATCTTATTGATACTTGACAAGGGTTTAAAAAAAGTAGCAGTCTCACATGTGGGCAAGGTTCAAGCTAAAACCCTGAACAACATTTGAGAGTCACAGTCTAAAAGGTTTCAAGGAGCATTCCAAATGAAAGTTTGGATGCAAGGGTCACCAAGAGACGGTAGCCATTATTGAAATGCATATGTGTGAGACAGGGGCAGCATTCTTTCAGAGACACTGACTTGTTATCTAGTACACCTATGCAGTGGCAAGGATAGTAATCTCATGAATGAATTTGATGCATAGTTACAAACCCTGTTTAAAGCCTTTGTAATGTGTGCAGCTTGTGCAGGGTTAAATGTGACTGAATATAGTGCATATGACTATGCAACATAGGGTTTTATGGTACATTGTTTAGTCAAATGCACGTGACAGTCACCTAAGGGGGCGGTCTTAAAGTCCAAAAGAGCTCGATAATAGTGTTTTATATTATGTGACAGTGCACAATTTTCAGTCAGGCTATTTTTCTCTGCCCCACATTAAAAAAGGGTAGGATTTCAAGTACAAGATATCAGTATATATATGTTGATTGCAGACCTATTCAACATTCCTTGAAGGAGGTTTTGTGTGTAAATTTTTTGTCAAAATCCTTCAAGTATATTCAAAGGAATTTTGAATTTTCCCAAGCCAACTTGTTTATAGAATGGAATGATCTGTTGTCACGAGAATAGACAAATTAGACTACAATTTAGAATGAATCTCATGATCTGGAAGTGATGATCACAGTAACTCACCTTGATGATGCCTGGAGTGATAATGTTGGGACCCATAGAAGAAAATACAGCCATTTGTGGTGCTAGACTAACGTTCAAAATTGTTAAGGTTCTAATAATCTGTGCTGTGGGATTACTAATTATCCCAATCATAAGCTAGTTGGAAGAACAGACATGAAAACAAATGTGGAAATTTCGAAATCCCTTGTCACTCAAAAAATAGCTAGCATTTCTACTCCTTCCCCCAAGCATGCACACTACAATTCTGACTTCTTTTGGCAGAAGCAAGAAGACTTAAAGATTCCAAATTCCTTTTGTACGCCACACAGACTTTCAACAAATGTCTCTAGGATTATATCCTTTCACATTAATGCAAAAATTAAAAGCCTGTGGATTTACAACAGATGAACAAGGGCTGCATGCATCTTAAATACCCAAGTCATTTTAGGTTACCAATTTATAGATGCCACAAACAATGTATGATGTATATAGATGTGAAATGGGTAGAATTTCTATACTTACTTGTATTAGACTTTGGAAGTCAGACACCGCTTTCAAAAGGCCCAAGTTCAGTATCCTTGCTGTCATGAAAAAGCATTCAGTAACAAAAGAATATTTGGTCAGCCTTCCATCACTTGGAGATCTAAGTATGGCACTGGTACCAACAGAATTAGAAGCATGGAGACTGCCAGAGCTTGTGGCCCCTTGTGTCTGTAGTACACGGCGTTCTTCCTGTTCCTTCTGATGTTGAAGCTGCCTATATCCTTCAGTTCGTGCATAGTTCCTTCTATCCACCCATGTTGCAATCTCTTCTGATGAAGCATGAATTGCTGTCAATCCTCTGCAGAGTAATGCATCAGCCAATAAGGCATTCATAGAAAAACTTCATACCCACATTATGAAGAAACAAAGATGTAATACCAATTTTCTACAGAGAAAGAAAGATGCTGAAAAGAAAAAAAATAAAAGCAGTTATATCTCACCGACAATCAATTCGGCCATTATAAAGTATGTAATTTGCATCAATTAAGTTCATTTTTGTCGAATTGCCTAGAAATGGTGAGCAAAGCTTTAGCATGACTGCACTGAGACTGACAAACATGCCAGAACTTGTACATTTAAAAGGGTTCACCTGCGTCACATACAAAACAGAGAGCAAGAAAATGAAATGCTAGGAAAAGCCAACACCATGCTAATATATTCCAAAAGGTTGCCAAAAACCTACATTCATTTTTTCCCTTGCAGCATTTTTCTTGATAACTTCTTCCAAGTACTCAAGAACTTTTTCACGCGTATTGGAATTCTTCAGAAGAGCATAAAGGACAAAATGAAGGCCTTCATACATCTGATTCATAACCGTCTTAATTGTAGTGAATGAAGAAGATAAATCAGCAGGACACCGAGTGTCTGCATTAGAAAAGCATTGCTGCCTAGCATTTTCAGAGGCATTTCAGTCAGACTACAAACTACATGTTAATAGGAAATGCTATAAGATAATGTCATCAACATAAGCACTACCAAAATGTAAAATTGTTTTATGGACACAGATTGTAAAAGCATTCAAAACTCAGAAACATATAAGTTGAGATAGTAACAGATTTCAAATAGTGAAAATCGTGTCATAAGCTCAAAGTGAAACAACAACTAGCACTAGCATCTTTATATTTAATAGACCAATGCTTCTGCAGTCCATAGAATTTCCAAGCAAGTTTTGAAGAGTTTTGCTCCACAAACTATTAATTTGATATTGCTTGCTTATTTGAAATGTGTTTGCTAACAGGTTGCACTGGAAAATTCGTCATCGCAACATAAAAAAGAAGCCTGGAAAAAAATCAAGTGATAAAATTTATATTTATCATGTTTTCTTGCTGACTAAGTACCCCAAAACATAACACCCTTTTGTGGACCTATCTAGAGTATCTCTGAATGATGTTCTTATCATGTTCCCCATGTTTTATTAAGACTTGCATAATTTCATTTAGTTTTGGTTGTATAATTTTGCTTTTGTGACTTGGGAAGATGGCAACATATTGTCCAAGACTTGAACAAATTTATCAAAATCCCTTAAATCTAGTTATTCCGGGTGTGATAATGATTTTGATGGGTCATTACTAATTTAGCAAAACATGATTTATGATATATGACAGGTACATCTATTTTAATTGGTATATGAATTTTGATAATTATATGACATGTTATATATGAGATGTTGTGATCCTGTCCAGGTTATGTGTGAATCACACAGGCTGTATGATAACTAAGCAGAATTGAAGGATATGACGTGTTATATATGAGATGATGTGATACTGTCTAGGTTATATGAATCTCAGACACTGTATAACTAAGAAGAGTTGAAGGGGCATGCTCAGTTCCCTACGAGGATAATTGATTCAGCCTAGCAGTGAGGCGGCTCATCCATAGGAAAGTGAAAGAAACCTCAGAAGTATGCTTGAAAGAAAACCTCAGAAGTATGCTATTGCAAACCAATTCAACAAATATATTGCCAGAAGTTAGTTTCATGTTAAAAAGGAAAAGGATTTAGAGAGAAAGATTTTATATAAGCAACATAACAAAATCTTTCAATGTTTAATCTTTAGAAAAACTCATTGTAGTAAAATATAACTTATTCAAGTTGGGAAAAGAAAACAGAAATGGAGTTGATAAAATCATAAATGGAGAGCTGCAAATCTAGATCCCTTTGTCAAATCACCATTGAAATTCAAAAGAAGAAACTTAACAGAAAAGAAAAAAGAGAGACTGTAACAACAAATGATATGTAAAAATATGGAGGTAGCTAGGAACCGTTCCCAAATTTATCACAGGATCAGATTTCTCTCAACAGAAGTGAAGAACAAAAAAATATAAAAGGAAAAGAAATCCACTGAGAAGGTAGATAGCACTCAAAGGTTTTAGATGCTCAGAGTTTGAGAAAATTTATGGATAGAGTCTGGTTGAGGAAGAAAGTGTAGATTAGCTAGGTGATGTTCTTGTGAGTGCAAGGTTGATGTAAATCTAAGGTTAGAAACGAAAGCCCAATTCCTTATTTGGAAAGTAATCTTAAGGTATTTTACAGAAGCTTGTATTACAATGTAATTGATGTCAAATGTTGATGTTTATC
>VDFB02176292.1:0-16868 GCA_007258455.2 Sequoia sempervirens
CACCTAGATCAGTAATTGATCAAATAAAGAAAGTGATCAGAGGATTTTTATGGAAAGGAAACATGAATTATGTTAAAAAAATTCCTTTGATCTCTTTGGATTTTACGTCATCAGAGAAATACAAAGGTGGAATAGGTCTACATGATATCTCAAAGCATAATATAGCCTTTAGGGGGAAATTGGTTTGGTAGATGTATTCTACACCTGATTCCAAATGGTGCACACTTATGCAAGAAAAGTATCTCGACAATCAAGAACCTTCAAGAATTATCATAGTCTCTAGCCCACCTGCAGGATCTACTATGTGGAACTTTATGTTATCTTGTAGAAAATTAATCATAGATTATGTTTCTTGGGAGGTCAATAATGGGGAAGCAGTGAATTTTTGGGATGACTCTTGGAATGGCCATCCATCATTAAGAAACTATCAAGACCTTCAAGTAGTCATTCCAATTTTTTCTTCTTTATGGGGTTCCAAATTAATTGATTATGTATGTGTAGTAGAGATATCTTTAGGAAAATTAATATGGAAAAAAAATTCTAACTCTCAATTATCTATTGAACAAAAGAGTTATCTTTATCAGGTTCTGGTAGAAAGAACAATCATCTTATCAACAAAAGTGGATCGTATTATTTGGGCTCCCTCAAAAGATGGAAATTACTTAGTCAAACAGGGTTACAAGGCATTCCTTAACAAGGATAATCATTTGTAGTATCAAAGAGCATATTCATTTTGTTGGAGTAATATGGTGTTACCAAAGGTAGGGATTTTTGAATGGCTTGTGCTGAGGAAAATAGTACTCACAAGTGATCATTTGGTAAAATTGGGTATAGTAGATCCGTTTAACTATGCTTTGTGTGGTAAGTGTTTGGAAAATCCTGATCACATCTTTCTACAATGTTCATTTGCCCAAAGTTGCTAGGAATTTTTTATATAAAAGATGATTTTTCATACTCCATTGCCAAACTTGGAATGGGATCTCTTTTCTTCATGGCCAGTGTTATATAAGAATTCATTTTTTGCATGTATTTGGCCTCTAATTCTAGCTGCTATCATATGGTCCATTTTGTGGGAGAAAAATAACACATATTTAGAAAAGTTTCAGCACTAGATCACTCTATCCATGCAATAATTGAAAAATCAATTGTAGAAGTGGTTAATGCATATGCACAGGATTAGAAGAATGTTAGTTCTTAGTTTACCTCATGAGATCAAAGCATCCTTAAGGATTGGAAAGGTATTATTCTACCTTTTAAAGTGAGTATGAAACTTCCTTCCAAATTGAAGTTGAATAGAAGCCTAATCCAATAGCACCCATTACCAATAGGTTTTTTCAAGCTAAATTTTGATGGTGCATCTAGAGGGAATCCAAGCTCTTCAAGGGTAGGTGTTTGCATCCAAGATTCCTGGGGTAAATTGAAAGCAGCTAGATCAATTTATATTCCTCCAGGTATGAATAATATGGTGGATTTACTGGCCATTCTTTATGGTTTGTAGTTAGCAAGGCAATTTTGAATCAATAAGATTCACATTGAAGGAGATTCACTTGTAATTATAAACATGTGTATGGAACGGAAATGTCATAACTGGCATCTAAGGTACATTTTAGAAAAGGTGTGGGAGTTAATGGATGAGTTTGAACTATTCCATATCTCACATACACATCATGAGGGGAACAAGCTTGCAGATTATTTAGCAATTATGGGGTGCCAAAAAATAGAGGTAACAATAATGGAAAATAATGATGATCTAAAAACTCTTCCTGATTTGCAAGAAATTAGAGATTGAGAAAGCTTAGAAATATACTATGAGATTGGAAAGCATGGGCATGATATCAGGTGACTCCTTTGGCAACTACTTTAGATCCTTTCTATATGGAGTATTGAGCTTTTAGTTGTCAACACATTGGGTGTACACAACATATCAGGCTTTTGGTTGTTGGCTCCTTTGTTCCTCTAGTCCCTCATGCATATTTTCCATTGGTGACTCCTTTGGTGGATACTTTTTATCCTTTCTATATGGGTTATCAAGCTTTTGGTTGTTGGCACATTGAGTGTACACAACATATTGGTCATTTGGTGCAAGACCCGATTGGTCCTATCACCCAATAAGCCTTTATGAGGTCAGCAATATCAGTACATCAGATGTACACAGCATATTTTTCATATGGTGCCCAACCCAATAGGTCGTATTTCCTGATATGCCTGTGTGAGATCGGTGATATCAACATCTAAGCCTACACCTATCACCCAATAAGCCTTTGTAAGGTCAATGATATCGGCACATCAGGTGTACACAACATATTATTCATATGGCATCAGAACCCATAAGTCCTATCACCCGATATGCCTTTGTAAGGTGAGTGATATCAGAATCTAAGCCTACATCTCTAAGGATTTTTCAATGGTTGCCGATATTATGGGCTTGTGAGGACCCCCTTTGATGAACTCCAAAGGACTGACTAGTATAGGAGGTTGGCCTATCAGGTGAGTGGGTAATCAGGTTAAAATTAGGTTGGAATCCCACAAGATATTATTGGCTAAAACTCCAACTAAGGAAACATTTTGATAATGCAAAGGATTGGGCCCTTTTTGTGAAACAAATAATTTGACACTAAAAACCATCGGGGATTGACTGATCTAGTGTAATTTTGATTGCAGCAAGTAAACATGATAACAATCTTGGCTATCAAGAACCATTGTAAGGCTTTTCTTTTAACTTTTATTATTTATTAATATATATATAATGGCTTTTATCCTTTTACCAAAAGAAAATAATAATAATCATTTCAATTAAATGTCATTTTCCCTCTTTTTCCATAAATGAATAATCATTTTTTATTATTTTATTCCTCTACTTCCTCTCCCAAACTAAATAATAATATGATTTAATTATCAAGATTCCCTTCTTCAATTAAATTTATTATTTAATGGCCCACATGTTCTCCTAAATTAAATAATTATATTATTTAATTTGCTTTACTACTTTCCCTCCACTTTCTCATTTCAAATCTTGGTTGTTGATTCTCTCTGGTCTTCTATTCAATCTTGACCATCTATCCTTAGTTATCCTTAATCCTACCACTATGTGGTGCATTCATCCTTCATTGTTGATCTTGGAATCTCTCTAGAACTTTAATCTCATTTGTCCATTCAAAAAGCTTTTCTATAAACGAAGGCTTTCTCCATTTTGGATTTACAACCACATTCTCTAAAGTTTTTGTTGTTATATCATTGTCATTTGTAGGTATTCATGCACTTCAAAATCTGACAGAAAAGCTTTGAAACTTCAAAAAGAATGGAGGAGAAGCAAGGGAGATAATCATCTATGATAGGGTAGTTTTATTTTATGATTTCATTCTTGTTTGGTCTCTTTTATCATTTGTACTCTCTTGTTTGGATTTTGGATTTGGGCTAAGGTCTTAGGTAGAGTGGTTGCTAGTTGGTCTTAGTTATTTTACTTTTTTGAATCCTTACATTTGGTGAATTCGACATGAACAATCTAATCTTTCAAGTGTTTTAAAATATTTTTGCAAGTTACACCTGAAAATTCACATAAAAACCCATCATATTCTTTTGATCACAAAAAATGGGCACAAAAAATCTTATAAAATATTTTTTGGGTTTTTTAAATCTTGCTTTTAGCTTTCCACAACTTTTTACAGTTTTAAATTTCATTTATATTTGAGAAAGTTATGGATTTTTTAGTATTTTCTACTTTTTTTCTAATTTTTAGCTATTAACCTCTTAAAATCCATGTTTTCTTTTGTCTGTAACAATTTTGTTGTGTAGAATTTTGTATAATGCTTTCTAGGTTTTGAAGATCTATGTCTTATCTTTCTATAGCTTTTTATGGTTTTAAATTTTGTTTAGTTTTGAGAAATTTATCATTGTTTTAGTTTGTTGTTATCATTAAAGGTTTATTGGTATTACTAATCTCTTGTTCACAGCGCATGACATCAATCTTGGAGGGAGTCTAAACTGTTTCTTTTGAAACATTTTTTTGGCCTACTTCTATGTTTTCTTAGCATAAAGTCATCTTGCTTTTGTTTTACAATTTTTTACTTATGAGGATAAAATGAGCAACTTTGCATTCTACATTGATTGGGTCTAAAATTTACAACTAGCATTTTTCACTCATGGGCTTAAAATGAACAACTTTGCATATATCACTCATTGAGATTAAAATTTACAACAACTTGAATCATTCACTCATTTGGGATTAAATATATTTTTTATCTCACATTCATATGGGATAAAAAGAACCAACAAATTGCATTGGAATGTCTTCTCACATATCCTATTTTGGGGTTAACAAGAATCACTATTTTATTGTCTTGTGGTTTTATAAGTTTCCATAAGGTGTGTATGTTCTCTCATACCATTTGGCGATCTTGAGAATCAAAAACATCTTTTGGAAATTTACATTATCACCTACACATTTGATTTCTGTTGGGATTAAAATGAAAACCATGTGAGTGTAAGGAAATTATATTGTGTATGCTCTCTCCTTGCACCTCAAGCACTCTTGGAGATCAAAAATAGTGTTCTTGTCTTGATTTTGTTTACCCTTAGAGGGGTATGCCTAAGAGACACATCCATACAGAGAACTTGAAGGTAACTCCAACTAGTTTTTCCCTTGAGCCAGTATATAAAAGGATAAGATGAAATGTCAACTCCTCATGGTATGTAGGCCTTAGCCATACAATGTCATTCAAAATGGGGTACTACCATAAAAAGTATAGCAGCCCTTAGTAGGAGTGATTAAAGCATTAAGTGGCTTGTTAGACGCTCATGAGGTTCCATGTCCCTGAGTTGCAACTAAGAACCAAACTAGTTAGAAGCCATCCTTTTATGATTGAATTTATTGGCATCATGCTCGGTGCAAGGTTGTCGCACCATACCCTGAAAGTTACTCACCATGCGGCTCCCTTAAGTTGTATAGGAATTGTTGTCTTAGCATAGTTATTTGATTCAAACTTGTAACTTCCAAGGAGAGGGTGATTTGTGGTATCCTTCCATAGTAGGAGGCCCCTATCTATTCAATTTCATAGACAAGAGGTGATACATACCCCAAAGGGTATCATAAAAGGGTTTCCATCCCTTGTGTCAAAAGATATTCCAAGTTGGTAGCCTGACATTCACGCCATTGGCCATTGACCATAGGATAGGTTGTCTTATCATGTGTGTGATTCGATTTGTGTTATACTAGTGGAAATTAGGGTGAATAACCTAAAGACATACAATGCAAATCTTGAAATTATCACAATTCAATAGTCAAGACAATCTTTTTAAAGTGTTTTTAGTGTCTTCATAATATCCGTGGTCATATTTCACAAATTTTCCAAAAAGAAAAACTAGTTGAGGTCATAAATTTTATAGAATACTTGTCCAATCTTCATCTGAAACATCTTGACAGTGATTTTATTATTTGAGTATCATACTTGTAGAACATGGTCTTTCAATTTCATCACTTTCGTTTAGAATTGCATTACATTTAGGTTGCATTTTTCATCCTTTCCTTGCAAAGTTAATCTTAGGTTTGGCTTAGGTTGCATCTACCTTTGAGATTTCAGACATAGGAATCTTATCGATCCTTTGGAAAATTCATGGTTTCTTATTCAGATTGTCATTGACCTTTATCTTTCAACTTTTCAATTACCATCATCATCTTTGTCTTTTCCAAACTTGGGTCTCAAACTTATGTCCTAGTTTAGATTCATTATCAATCTTTCAATAGTGGTCCTCATAAAGTTCAATGACAATTTTATTTGTAATCTTGGATTACCATAAGCTTGGTTAGTTCATTTATCTTATATCTTAAGGTCCATATTAGCATCATTTCACATCCTTTAGTCTCAATTTAGCTTCATTATCATAGCATATCCTTTGGTCATTATCATCATTTCTTCCCAACCTTTAGTTTTAGGTGCATTATCATTTTCATCTGCATACCCTTATATTCCAAAAAAATCACAAAAAAACATAGATTAGTCCCATACCATCTTGTATTTCTATCTTGGGTCAATGTAGATTGGTTAGCATCCTCCTTCTTTAGCATCATTTAGTCTCGTTTCATACCATATCCTTTGGTCATTATCATCCTTGCACTATCACTTTGCATCCCTACATTACTCCTAAAATAACATATCCTTTTAAGTAATCATCATCCTTGCATATCATATCCTTTAGTAATAGGGTAATTATCATTCTATCATTATTTAATCTTAGTCTTAAGTGCATCCTTATAATCCAATAAATCCATAAACATAGTTTAGTCCCATAGATCCCATCTTGCACTATCATTATCATCCTCTTCACCTATGCAAGTATTACATGGTTGAAACAAGATCATGATAAAAAAGAAAGGATATTGACTCTTCAAGTGATCCTCTTTACAATCCCACAAGTGATATGAACCTTCGGTCAAATTCAAACCAAACACCAACATCAATAGGAACCTCAAATCCATTTACTAATCTCACATTAGAAGAGGTCAAAAAAGGTTTAACCCACAAATAAATTGAAAAAGGATTACAAAACCAAAGAATAGTACACATTATTGAAGAACTAATTAGTGTTGAACCAAATAAATTATTTTATGCACTAGCATAGAGAGGTGCCAAACTTCCTCAAGGCTATGATGTTTCTACACTTGTAGAGTGAGCTACACAATCCCTAAACTAAGGATCTACCTAAAACATATTCTCATTAGGAATGCCATCATCACAACAAATGTTCACTAGCCTACCACTTGGGACAACAACACACATGACAAAAAACATTCACATTCCTAGTACACCATTTGGAAACAAGAAAACTCATGCCAAAACACAAGGAAAAACTTTTACATTTTGTATTCACAAATATTCTATTCCAACACACAAATAAAAATACTACACCTCAAATCAACCCAATAAATCAAGGAGGATTCATATTGTCCCATGAAGGACACCATCATTTCAAAATGTAAATCAAGGTCCTACACCATCATTTCAAAATATAAATAAGGGTCCTACACCATTATTCCAAAATGAAAATCAAGGTCCTACACCATTATTCCAAAATTAAAACCAAGATCCTACACCATTATTCCAAAATCCAAATCAAGGTCATACACCATTATTACAAAATGCAAATCAAAGTCCTACACCATTATTCCAAAATGCAAATCAAGGTCCTACACCATTATTCCAAAATGCAAGTCAAGGTCCTACCCCATCATTTTAAAATCTAAAACAAGGTCCTACACCATCATTTCAAAACAAAAGACAAGATCCAACATTTCAATAACAAAATGCCAATCAAGGTCCAACACCACAATTACAAAATAACATACCAAACACAAACATGACCTTTGGAACAAATCAAAATACCAATATCATTCCAAATCAAACCAACAGCAATACGAAATTCACATACCAATATTAACAAGGTCTCATGCAACAAGATGTCACTCCAAATCCAACATTTGACCATCTCAATACCAATACCAATGCCATCATGCAAAATAAACCAAATCCAACACAATCTCTTGAAAACACCTTCATGCAAAAAATGCAAGCAATACAACAAAAGATGACAAACATGCAACTAGGGACAACTAGGACATATTCTATAGAGGAATTGTGTCCTTATCCATTTGACAGAAATCTATAAAAGCCACCTTTTCCCCCTCATTTCACTCCACCAACTTTTACCAAGTACAAAGGAAAATGGGATCTCATGGAACACATATGAGAGTTTAACACAACATGTATTGACATGACATATGAATCTACTTATTTAATGACACTATTTCCATGAAGTCTTGTAGGACAAGCTATAGATTGGTTTGTACACCTTCATCTAGGTATTTGAACATGGGGTGACTTGGCTAATAGATTCATCAATCACTTTTCATTCAATATAGAAAGTGACATGACCCTTGCAAGGAGGGAGAGTTACTTTATTCTACCAATGATGGAAAAGTATGGCTAGCAAATTTCCTTGCCACATACATGAGAAAATAATTAGTTTACATGTTCTTGGAAAGCCTTAATGTAGAATTGATGATTGGTCTCCAAATACAATGTTGTACAACTTTTTACGATATCATTAAAAAGGGTGTTGTTGTTAAGAAAGGTATCATGGAAAAAGGACTATTCAAAGTCTTCAAATAAACCCCAAAATTTAATAATGACAAAGAAAAATTTTGGTCCCGAAACAAGAATGTCAGTAATGATGAAGTTGTTGATGTAAAAGTAATAAAAAAGGTCACCCTACCATTTACCTTAAAGGTCCTTCCACATCAAACACACCAAACACATCCAATACCCAAACTCAAAGTAAAGACCAAACATTAAATGTCATCCAAAACAATTAACAACATAGAGGATGTGCAGGATTATGATGGGCCAAAAAGTGGCAATATGTAAGTGATATGATGGCCCCATGTAGTACTGACAACTTTTTAACCCAAAATTGATGAAGCGAAAAGGGTTTTAAAGGAGATTCTCATATTTCCACCAATATAAATTATGCTTTACTTTGAATTTAATAAATAATTATTATTCATTTTTCTATTTGAATTTACAACTAAAGTCCTATTGATAGGTTGATTGAAAAAATCTATAACTTTAAAATGGTATCACATTTTTTGAATCAAAACATGCATCACATTCTATGCTTCAGTATACTATAGATTTAAAAAAAATAAAATTTCATGAAGTTTTGACCAAGTTAAGGTGGTCGACATATGAGTTTTATATTTTTAAAAGTTGTAATAAAAAATTCATAATTAATTATTTACATGGAAAAAATTACAAAAAAATATGCATCACGTCGGGACATGAGTCATCTACTTATATCTAAAATCTTATAAAAAAATAATATCGTTTATTGTGGTTAGGTGGTTAGACAAACACCTACTTATTTTTCCCTGAAATTTAAGTACTACTACATTGAAATTTCAAATTTTCACCAAATAGTTTTTAAAAAAAAAAGCTTAGTAGTTTAGAAACTACATCCAATTTTCTACAAATTCTATTCTTACATATTTTTGAAATAATATAAATAACTTATTCAAATTTTTATGCCAAGTTGCCTAACTTTGATTTTTCTAAAAATTTTGCTACTTAAGGGCCTATTTTTTCCATGATGATCCTACACATACCTGGACTTCCATGCACTAAGAGAACATACACTCCCTTGGGTGAACCTATTGAATCAATTCTAAAGAAACTTTTGCAATCCAATGGCATTCAACTTCCAGACATTAAGAAGTTTGAACACACATTGGTCAAACCTAATTGGTGGAATGAAAATGAATATTGTGAATATCACCATGGAAAAGGACATAATACATTATCATGTTGGACACTTAAAAATCTCATTGAGGACCTCATTGAAAAAGGAAACATTTCAATGGAAAATCAACAACCTAAAGCCAATGATAATCATATCATATTCAAAACTCCCTTCCAATACCATGGAAAGGAGAAGGCCTCTAGTTCGGGTAATAATAGTGCTAATTATACCAGCATGGCACATGACTATACTATCCATCACATTCGTACCCTTGATGAACATTTTTCTACTAACACCATTAATAAAATAAAGTTTAGAATGTGTCATCACTACCTATAGAGCTAAGGTAATTGTTAAAGGTTGGGCTACCTCTATTCCACAACTAAAAATGTCAATAAAATCTCTTAATCATCTAGGAAAGACACCTATCAGATATATATTCTTGAGCTACTTCACATTTCCTCAAAGCATAGAGCCATTCTAGGAAAATCCTTACAAGATACATTAGTCCCTTCAAACCTAAATTTCAACCAATTTTAGGAAATGATAGGATCTATAGCTATGCCACATCATGTCACCTTCTTTGAACAAGACCTTTCCACAGAAAATTCAAATCACAATGACCCATTACACCTTGAGGTTTTCGTTAATAAACATAAGATCATATGAGTCTTGGTAGATGCTGGAGTAGGTTTGAACATATGCACCTTAAAATTGGTGAAAGCATTAAGATACTTTAAAGCTTGCATAGATCGATCTAAGACAATTGTAATCAAGGCTTATGATGATGCACAACATTGGTCTAAAGGATTAATTACTTTTCCTATAAGAGTTGGTCCCGCTATTCAAAATACAATGTTCCATGTCTTGGATCTAGACCTACCTTATAATATTCTCCTTGGTTTCCCATGGATTCATGCCATGAGAGTCGTACCTTCCACCTATCACCAATGCCTAAAGTTTCCCAATGATGGCATCGAAATTACTATACTATGTGATCACGATCACTTCAAATACTGCAATAATCTAAGAGGGACTATTGGATTTCATGTGCTTGTCAATCAAGAAGCTTCATCTTCCACCTTGTCACATTATGTTGATCCATCTTCCTTGGTAAAATCATCCACTTCATTCATTACACCTTCCAAAACCAAGGTCCAGATGACATGGGATGTGGAGAGTACCGTATGGATAGTTCATTTTGTGTTGAGACATCATTTGTAGGTGAAAATCTTAATGCTGCTAAGGATATCCAGACCTATACGAATGATGTTGAGTCAACTTCATATGGTCATGCCTATATCAATACCTTTTTGGATCCCGATGATACCTTCATATTTTCCATATCTGCTCATGATCCTATTGAGAATGTTCATGATCATCCCTCTCAATCTAATGATTCTTTTCCTACCATTCCATCTTTTAAACCGTCATCTATCCATTTTGACCAGCTTGAGTTAGGGTATGCATCCCCTACTATTTCCTCTACTAAGTATTCTTTCCAACTCGTTAAGGATGTGAAAGATTTCTTTGATGTTAATAGTACCAAAAAGGATAGTCTTACAAAATCTATTGAATACATCACTGATATTTTTCACAAATCACACATTCCTACCATCTCATCTGCTCATCCATCTCTTTCACTTCATTTGACTCATCCATCCCACCCACATCCATCTGCCTCATAGACATGGATCAAAAAGTGTCACCTTAAGAAATTAACAAGGATATAGCTCAATAATTAAAGGTGAAAGTGCCTTTTAGAAATGGAGATACAAAATCAAAAGATAGAATGCAAAGAAAGAAAGATCAAGAAAAGTCCTTTAGTCAAAATCGAAAGGTATTGGACAAGTCAAAGATACAAATAAAATTCACGAATGAAAGTAATAAAAATTATGCCTCTTCACAAAAAATAATTGGGGGCATCTATCAAAAGAATGGCAATAAGAAAGAACTAATCTCCAACTATGTCCCTTCATCACAAATAACTAGGGGAATCTATCAAAGAATAATGTCAAAAGAAGATATTGTTGATCCAAAGTCTCCATTTTCATCCTTTTCACCCAATCCATACACTCTTCCACATCCATCCATATCCACTCATTTATCATATCATTACATCTCCCTTGGTGATGTTCTTCGATGGACTGTTGATGACGACCCCTTCACATACTATAACTCGTTGTTTTCCCAAACACCTTTTTGTGTGAAGCTTGATGGCCCATGTAGTGTGCACAATAGGAATCATGCCCTATCTCCCTTCGCCGCTACATCAATCATCATCCATATCCATCATTTCCACCCTTCATTCAAATTACATCCTTTTGTTCGGCATGGTAATACATATATCAGCCCAATTGGTTGGGTCCCTACATCATAACAACAGCATGTGGACCTTGGGTCTTATTAGTTGTCTACTCCTAAAGGTGATTGTTTCTTGAGCCCATCAATAGCATGCATCTCCATAGATATTATACCTAGACTTTAGAGTATCCCTTTCAAAAAGTTAAAAAATACCAAAAACAAAAAAATGGTCACCCTAATGAAAACCTGACAAACAGGCATCTTGGTGACAACAAAAAAACAAAAAAATGGAAACAATAAAAAAAATATTAAAGAGAAATAATTCATCCAAAATTGAAAATCACTTCGGTGGTGCTTTGGATAAGTACCATGGTGAAAACTTAGCAAATAGGCACCATGCATAGTCAGTCTATGCTCCTATGTCTACTATCACTCTACCTAGTTTTTTGTCTTTCATCCATCCATTCGCACATATCATCCATTTATAATAAATCTTCGTCATCCTTCCCATGGACTAAGAACCATTGAAATTTAGTGTCCTTCACTTTCATGACCATCCTTTGTATCCATCAATCCCCTTGCACATAATAAGTTGGTCCTATACCTGACTAGGGGCATTTCCTTGACTTATGTCTTCATGAGATCCTAGATGTGGTATCAAATTTTAAAACATCAAAATCCAAAAAAAATCATAAAACTTTCAAAACCAAAAAGTAAAAATAAAACCTTCAAAATCCAAAAAATATCATAAAACCTTCAAAATCCAAAAAAAACAAAAAAACATCAAAATCCAAAAAAATCATAAAACCTTCAAAATCCAAAAAAAATAGAAAACATCAAACACTCCGAAAATAGAGTTAGATTTAGAGTTAGTTTGTTTCAATTTGGTTGAACTACATTATCTCTATGCATTGCTATATAGGCAAGGCCATCACTCGATGGGTCCCTGAGACATTAGGTTTTTCCTTAGGGTTTTGTCGAGTCATATCAATTTTGTTTTCGGTCGATCAAACTATGAGGTTTTTTTGTGTATAACATAGGAAAGGCCATCAATCGATGAGCCCCTAAGATCCTAGGTTAGTCCACTAATATTTTTTTACTCAGGTTGTATCCTTTTTCTTTGAGCAATCAATATTCAAACCAAAACATGAATCAACATATCAACTATCCAACAAGTATTCAATCCAAGATGGTCAATTATCTAATTATTGGTCTTATCATATTTTCCTATTTAGGATGCATCCTTCTTGAATTGAGACACTGGTCATTGGTAAATCTCCTCATTTTCCTTAAATAGGATATGCCTTTCCTAAAACTAGGTGTAATCAAGATTGATCAATCAATCTTATCAATCATTCAATCAATTAAGTTTTCCTTAAACAAGATGTGTCCTTCCTAAAACTGGATGTGGTCAATCAATCAATCAACTTTATCAACTAGTTGATTCATTTTTTCCTTATATAGGATATTTCTTTCCTAAAACCAGGCTAATCAACATTGTTCAATCAATCTTGTCAACTGGTCAAACTTATCAATCAATTAATTTCATCAATTAATCGACTGGTCTTGTCATATTGGTCAATTAGTCAATCAATCTACCTTGGTCATTCAATCAATCAATTTATCTAGTCAAACAATCTGTCAATCGGTCAATCTTCCCAATCAGTCAATCTGGTCAAATCAATATCATCATCAATCAAATTTTGGAAACTAAGCTTTAAATGGTTGTTGACTTGTTGATCTAGTTGGTCTTATCTTTGTGGCTTGTCTTTGGTCATGTTACTATCTACCTCAACGATGTCCCACAAAGGATTTAGAGGGGAAATGATGGATCATGATCTATTTTCTTTTGATTGTTGTTTGTCGTTTTTCTTGACAAAAGGACTGGGGAAATTGGGTCCTTAGTATGATTCATCCCCACCCATAACACATTGCTATCCATCACCCTCTTTTCCCATAATAAGTTGGTCCTATACCTGACTGGGGGAAATTCCTTGACATATGTCTCTCTAGGGTCCTACGCATGGTATCAAACTTAAAACATCAAAAACACAAAAAAAAAAGAAAATATAAAATCCAAAAAAAAAAAAAACATCAAAATCTAAAAAAATCATAAAACCTTCAAAGTCCAAAAAAATCATAAAACCTTCAAAATCCAAAAAAAACCATAAAACCTTAAAAATATGAAAAACTCATAAAACTTCAATATTCCAAAAATAAAGTCAAAGTTTGAGTTTGAGTATGTGTCAGTCTAGATCCTATCGAATTATGAGGTCTTTGTGTGTATAATGTAGGCAAGGAAATCAATCAATGAACCCCTGAGGCCCTAGGTCAGTCATTTAGGGTTTGTTGAGTATGTTTGAGTCTTTTGTCTTCAAGCAATAAAACATCTGAATCAAATCCTGAACCAACAAATCAACTTTCTAGCTAGTCTTCTACCCAGATTGATTTATTGTCTAATCGTTAATGCTTGTCAGGTCATTGGTCTTATCATTTTGTCCTATTTAGGATGTGTCCTACTTGAATTGGGAGATTGCTCAAATTGGTCAACCTCATCATTTTTCATAAACAAGATGTGTCCTTCCTAAAACTAGGCATAGTCAAATAAATTGATCAATCAATCAGTTAGTTAATTTTTCCTTATACAAGACATGTCTTTCTTGAAACCAAGAATAATCAATAGTGTTCAATCAATCTTTTCAATTGGTCAAACCTACCAATTGGTCAATTTGTTCAATTAATCAATCAATCTTGTTAATTGGTCAGTCCTATCAATCACTCCACCTTGGTCAATCAATCTTGGTCATTCAATCAATCTTGTCAATGAATCTACTGGGTCAAACAATCAGTCAATCAATCAGCCTTATCAATCATTCTACATCAGTCAGTCAAACCCATCAATTAGTCAACTCATCAATCATATCAATCTCATCATTAAATAAACCATGGAAACTGATCTAAATGGTTGTTGAATTTGTTGGTCTAGTTGGTCTTATCTTTTTTATTGGTCTTTGTTCATGTTACTGGCTACCTCAAGGATTTCCCATAAAGGATTTAGAGGGGCGGTGATGAATCATGATCTCTTTTCTTTTCATTTTTGTTTGTGGTTTCTCTTGACAAAAATACTAGGGAAATCAGGTCCTTACTATGAGTCATGGCATTCCTTGTCTTTTTGACTATTTTTCTTTTGCAAGTGGTAACATTTCACACCTTGGTCTATGTCATACCATGGTGTTTTTCCTCCATTTTCTATAATTTTAATGCCCAGTGATGATAAACATACAAGTTGGCATCTATTAAGCAAGAATGTCTATCCCTTTTCATCTAACTAACTCCACACTTACATCCATCTTCTCCATACTAACATCCACCTTCTTCACACTCTCGCATTTCCTTCCTGCAATCATCCTAATGGTTCACAAGCAGATTTATTTTCCTGTTAATGCATCAAAATGGTTTTTCAAAATAATTTATCAATTTATTTAAAAAATTTGAAAAAAATTCCAAGGGTGCATAGGTCTATCCTTCCTTCACTAGGGCATGTTGGGGCATGATTTAAAAAATATTTTCCTAATTATTCTTTGACACAATGCTCAAATCACATTGTATCAAAGAGGGGGAAAATGTAGACACTAAAAAATTTCTTGGTCTACGAGCATCATTTTTCCATTATCTTGTTCTTCTTCTTTGCATAATTAAATAATTTTAATTATTTAATTATTGTCTTTGATCGCATTACTCTATTAATTAAATAATTTTAGTTATTTAATTAATTCATTTCTTGATCTTTATTCTCCTCTAATCAATTAAATACATTAAGTATTTATTTAATTGCATCGCTAATACTCTTTCCTTCTATAATTAAATAAATTATCATTTATTTACTTATTTTATCTTCATTATTCATCTATAGTTAAACAATTATTCTTAATTATTTATCTATTCATTGATCATTTTCATCCTTTTATGGTTAAATAATTGTTAAAATTATTTCACTCCCTCTTACCACTTTTCCTCTATTAAATAATTAGTCTAATTTAATTATTTAATTCCTTTTTTTCCATTTGTCTCTATATTTAATTTAAATGGTTGCATAATAGTTTTAAATAAAATATTCATTTTCCCTTTCTCCATAAATAAACAATCTAAAATGATTATTTATTCTTCCATATCTTTTACCAAATTAAAAATATGGTCAAAGATTCCTTCCATGAATTAAATAATTTTATTTAATTCCTCCACTACTTTCCCTCCACTTTCTTTTTTCAAATCTTGACTATTGATTATCTCTGGTCTTCTTTCGATATTGACCATCTATCATTAGTTGTCCCTATGCCTACCACTATGTGGTGTATTCATCCTCCATCATTGATCTTGGTATCTTTCTAGAACTTTAATCTCGTTTGTCTGTTCGAATTTATCTTCTATAAAATAAGCCTTTCTCCATTTTTTCTTTACAACCATATATCTTTGACATTCTTGCTTTCATTTGTAGATACTCGTATACAACAAAATCTAAGGGAAAACTTGCAAAGGCTATTTTGAGGAGGTGTAAGAAATGTGAATCAAGTTTGACCATGGAGTTTGGTATAACTTTGATTGTTGTTTGATCTCCTTTTCTTCTTTATTCTTTATTTTTAAGATTTTGGTTCTTGGCTTGGATTTAAATAGAGTGGTTTCTATTATGATCTTTGCTTTTTGGATTTGAAATTAACCCTGACCTTACAATCTCCTATCCTAGGGGTTTAATCCACATTTTTTTGAGTTCTACTACCTCTATTATGCATTCATCAGTGGATATAAGAAAGGTTATGCCATTTTCATACTTCTCCACCAACCTCTTAGGGATTCTTTCTCTTTCATACATGTTCATTTGAAATACTGTGAAAAATGTAGTCAATTCATTAGCTTTGGCATTGTAATCTCCAATGTTGTGTAAGTAATCAAAAATATGGTGTGCTACTAATATGGTGTGCTACTGATCTACTTATGTCCCACACAATGTTTTTACTTTTGGGTAGCTCTCTTAGAAAGTAGACAAGAAAGAAAAAAAATAGTGTTCCATACTTGAAAGAATATTCTTTGTCTTGGTCTAATGCAAGTTCTCTAGAGGTTGTTTCCAAAGCAACTCACATAAATCATAATCCCTACCATTTACTACCATTTCATTGGTAGCATATATTGTAGTTGCAGATATTGAGTCCTATCTATTTTGGAAATAGATTTTGAGACCAATCATTATAGATGCATACTTCGCTATATTAATGATGGGTTTA
>VDFB02176293.1:0-14171 GCA_007258455.2 Sequoia sempervirens
TTTCAAAAAAACCACTCACAATTAAATATGGTCAGGTCTCGCACCTAACCATTTTATTAAGAAGTCTATAAATTAGGAAACAAATATCTATTATAAACAGATATTTGTTTCCTATGCTATAAACAAAATACCAAAAAACCCAAGAGCCAAATTTTATGTGTTTGTGCGTGGGGTTTCAATAGTGCGACTTGGATATCCATTCGACAGAGGTCAAATTGCTAAATTTTTTATCAAATTTCTAAGGTATGTTTGGTTTTTTCAAATTTTATTCAATTTATATTCATTTTGTTTTTTTTTGTTTTTTTAGTCAAAATAGGGTATATTTGATAGATTTTTTATTACATTAAAACCATTGTTAATTTTGATTTTTTATTATCAATTAACAGGTTTAAAATGGATCAAAATGAAAACCCTAACCCCAAACAAAATGAAAACCTTGATCCCACACAAAATGAAAACCCTAATCCTGCAGAAAATGAAAACCCTCCAAATCCTCCTTCACTGCAACCATTGTTTCCAAATCGAAATGTTCCAACAATACACGAGTCTATTCATAGAAATTTAGATCAATTAAGAAATGTATGTCAAATCTATGAGACACTCGATGAACTATCAAACATGAAAAACACTTTGGAAATAATCATTTTAAATGTTCAAACTTTGGAAACTCAACATAATAGATTTGCATAGTGGTGAGAGGAACAAATACAATTTTATGTTGATGGGTTATCATATGACGAGGTGAAGGATCTTGACATTGAGAAAGCCCAATTAGCCTAGCTATTCATCTATCAGAGAACTGGACAACTTGTTAATGTGCATAAACCAAAATTTTCAATTAAATGGTGCACCCATAGAGGCATATTAGATAATTTTTGGAGACGTTGGTGGATGGTTTTTGATAAACCACCCAACAAAAATCTTGATGTCCCTCAGTATTTTCTCCAAAAATTATATGTTGATTTTGTGCTAGGGAAACATGTCAATTCCTTTGACATGCAAGATTTCCAGGGTGTTGGTAGAGGGATGCCACAGGATAGACCTAGGGCACGTCGAGTCACCCCAGTTCGTCCTCCTCCACCTATTGTTGCTCTGACTCCACTACCTTACCATGAGATTGTTGTAGATGCAAGGAATTTCAACATTTATGCATTACATTCGTTAAGTGATTATTTGGTCATGCAGAGCCATCATGTTGTGCAACCATTTGATGATGCATCCCATCACAATGGTGCTACACCTAATACATCCTAGCATGATGGTGGTGCACTTGCTGCAGCAACGCCCACTGGTACATCGCCATCAACTCCCATAGTTGGTACACAACCATTATCTCCCATTGGTACACTATCCTCTTTGGGACATATTTGTGTGCCTCATCGTTGCATGATGTGCAAAAATTAATGTTTCAGTCCTCTTCGATGGTCCACTGAGGCTCCCATAGACTCATGCCCAACTTTGAGGTTCATAATATGTTGGATGTAGGAGTTTATAGAGCATGAAGTGGAGCATTTGCAAGAGAGACATCGACTGCTAGGGATGATATGGGAGGACCAGTAAGACTTAAAGTAATTTCATAGTGTGTTTTATGTAAATTCTTTCATATTTTATGAAATATATTGGTACTAATATATGTTTATGTGTTGGAATCTTTAACAGTTGTTGAAAGAGGAGCAAATGTCGGAAGTGCAGCAAGCTACGCATACTGCAATTTCATTTTCCTTAGAGAATTAGTACACGGTAAATTATTTAAATTGTTATTTTAGATGTTAATCTTTGAAATATATTATGTTTAAATACATGTACTACATAATTTGATAGTCTAATTTAATATTTTCTTTTTATGCATCAACCTAGTTTAAGTATACAACCTTGTTTACTGGGTCTGACCCATTGGATGAAATTGCACAACAAGTATATATATTTTTTATTCTCAACATTATAATTATATGTGCATGTGCATTTAAATTCTTGTCATTAATATATAGAGGAAACCATCGTAGCTGATCCATCCACTATGAGCCCATCTAGTGTCATAGCATCACAACAGGTATGTGTTTATTTTATAGTGCAAATCATTTACATTTAGATAGGAGTAGATATGTGATTAGTAGATATGATTATTTGTCAACAATTATATGTTAATTTGTATCATTTTTATTTTATTTGCTATATTCCTTTGTTTGACTTAGAATTGTGATGAGTGAGAGACCATTACTTTATACAAGGACTCCTGATCATCCTAAGGGACAATCATATGCAGAACATCTTGTAGAAAAGAGAGAAATATTTGAGGTAAACAAGAATTGCATTATTGATATAATATAGTACATGTATACTGATTTTGATGTTAAATTTGTAATTTATAAATGATTATATATAAGTTTCTATTTACTAGTCTATCTTGTCAACCATTCACATAATCTAATTTGTGGTTTGAAATGTTATTGTGTAGGAAACTTGAGAGCAACTAACTTCTTTGAGGAGGCTCAATTTTGATGGTCCAGCACAGGACTAGGATATGATATAGATTGAAATTTACTTAGGGTTTGATAGATCTTGAGATCCAACATATATGCCACAATTTGTAAAACTTGTTGTAGAACTTGTTCTGAGTAGGCATATGCCTAATTTGTATATGCACAAACACAATTATTCTACACTTTGATATATAAGAATTGATATTCAATCTAATTTGTTCCTCGTGTGCATGTCTTTCTACTTTGAATTTTCAAAATGGAATGTATAATTATCTTAGAATTGTTTAAAGTTATGATTGATAATGTATGCTATAGATTAATGAAATAACATTTTAATAGAACTTATTAATTACAATTGGTAATCCATCTATTTCTTTGAGGAGATTTTTCAAACGATGAATTTTAGTTTCTATTGTACCATATTTTTCATACATGTCTACCAATACATTTTTATCAAACACTCATTTTGAGAATACCCATGATTTCAAACTCTGTTGAATGAATTTACATTTGACATTTTTTTTTTAAAACTCGTGTAATGAAGTGTGCAACTAATTTTTATTTCAAAAGAAGTTAAAATTAATGAAAAGTGGATACAACTTAATGAAATGCATTTCATGTTACAATGTTCATTTGAAAGTAATATAATCATCTTGATAAAAATCAATCACTTAATGTTCATTGAAGCATAATAACATGTCAAAGGTATAAAATCATCTTGAGTAAGAATCAATATCTTCACAAAATCAACTCAAACCCACAAAACAAAAGGTTGTGAAAGACACCCATTACCCTTCTCTTTAACATATCTCAAAACCTAATGTGCTTGTTTTGGAACAACTCCACTGAAATTGAACTATTACGCCGAACAGGGCTCCAATTAGCCCAAATTTGCAAAACAACTTGTCTTTAAAACTGCTGCCCCTCCAAGATTCCTTTGGACAGTATCTCACCAAGCTATAAACATCCAAATTCCACAACTATCATCCTTGTGTGAGGAAATATTGAGTTCAAACCCAGAATCACAAATTATTTCCCACATAACCTAAAAGAGATTAACATGCATACAAGTTTTCCAAATACAAAGATCAAATAGACAAGCCACAAGATAACACAAGATTTACCCTGAGAAAACCCTCAAGAGGGAAAAACCCAACCTCCAAAAGCATCCATACTCCATCATATTAATCAGCCATAAGTAAATACAAGAGTTACAATGAATACCTTTGAAACGTCAAGCCCTACAATGCACTTTCATGTGTCCAAGCATGAATCCACACATCCCATGCCATGCTTCACAAATGCACTCTTCAAGAGGACTCAATAATCACAGCCAACCTGTTCAGCCTATTCACACACCCACCTAAAACCACTACATTGTGTTTGCTTTTATAGACACAAGCTCACACAAATACAACTGGTGGTAAGGTAAAACCATGTACCACAAAACCATGTGAATACAAAACCACTGACCCCTTTTCTAATATTGGGTACTAAGTTGTTACAATATTTAATTCCCCAATATTAAATTACTGCCACATGTCTTCTACAAATAGTAATACAATGTTACAATACAATCATTACGTGGGACCAAATAATTACCTAGTGTGATTATCCACACCAAGGTGCATCACAACTAAATAATTATTTAATTACAATAATAGAATAAAACATGCTCTCGTGCTCCAACCAAGATATCTGCAATAAGAACAAAGTGACCACCATCTCAAGCAAGAACTCCTCTCATCCTCCAACATGCCACCTATGGAAGAAAAGGAACATGCCAAGGTGAAGATGCACCAAACCATGAGCACAAGCATCAAATCCAAGTGATAACAAAGGCTCTGCTAAGCTGTTGTCATGAAGAAAAACCCACATGATCAGAAATAGTATCCATAACACATGCTAATACATCCAACCATCCATACCTCCAAGGTATCAATACATCAGTAAACTCATGCCAAGAACATATGCAACCTGTAAACTGCAACCAAACTCCCTGTATAAAACTTTTCAATGAAAACCATACATATCCAGGAACTCCCACTGCATAGGTAATGTCAAAGCATATCAAGTCTACCAATCCACACTATACATCAAGGTGTGATAAGTCAATCAAAACATGAAGTACCAAGAACAATTACAATGATTCACACATGCAACCCATGAGCTGCATAATCTCTCACAACATGTTGCCACCATCCTCCCAAAACATGAACATCTAGGAAGGAACCATGAAGAAGAGAAACCTGTAAACCATAATGTCCTTCTACCAACACCTCAAAAAGTGTACCGTTGTGTCAAGTATGATCTCCTAAACAACCCCAACTGAAAAGCCTTAACAACATCCATAACACCCAATCTCATAGATCAAGTACAATATATAAATCAATTTAACAATGCCAACATGGATGTAAGCCTCTCAAAACAAGAAGATCAAACTCATAGTTAACCATCCCCATTAACTAGAAATCAGCCCATAAACCATCTCCTAACAATCCTCATCAAAGAATGATATCATAAACTCAAATGTACAAGGAGATAACCATGCCATAACATCCCTCAAAATGAATCCTCCAGAACTAACTAACATAGCTCAAGATCCATATCTATGAAAGATAAATCATAAAAACTCATGCTAAACCATCCTCAAATAAGTATCCATAATCACCATGAATCAAATCAACCCATGAGAAATCAAAGCACAAAACATAACACATTTGAAAGATATAATGGGAAAATACCTCTCAAATCATAAGTTGCCAAGTAGACCAAGAGTGGGGAAAGAGAATGCTCCTCCAGGATAACCAAGTCAACATGACTCACTCCAAGAACAATCTCCTCTATTGGTCCATCATGAACCCATGTCCATATCCAGTTGAAGGCTCCCTTAGTCTTCCTGCTAAAACCTCCAAAGAGTAATCGTCTCAAGAAAATTTCTCTAATCACAAGAGAATTCCAACCATCACCTACATCTCTAAGTATCCACGAGCCCCTGTAACCGATCAATCCATGCCAAACTCCAAATGCAACATAGCACCATCATGAAGTAATCAAACAAATGATCAATGTACTCAATACAACGAGAATCAAACACAATCATTGCCAAAGATCCAAACACATAATTAGGAACCTATCATGACAATATGATCTAACCATCTCCTCCTAGGAGATCACATGCACCATAATATATATACATCTTGGTCTTAAGAGAAAAATTACCATGCCAAACTCTAAACCGGTATCAAGAGTAAACCGTGACATCATAACAAAAAATCTAAGCCAAGCAAACATATCTCCAATCACATGAAGATAATCATACCAATGATGCATCCATATCACTGCCAACAACTCCCACTGAACTGTGATATTAGCTACACATGGCATCATGACAACCATCCTCTTCATGAAGATCATCCAGGTCTACACACACTCAACTGCAATGTTAGTAACATACAACTAAACCAAGATCTCCGAGCCAAGAAAATACATACAACCGCCATCAAAACATCACAAACCAATCCAACACTGCCAAATCATCACTATCAAAAGATCCCACTGAAAGTGTATAACCAATGAATGTACCAAGCTATCATGACATCGTGATTAAACCACATGCTACAAGTCCCATGAACTGACTAATCAAGTACTCAAAACATCCATCCTCTCAATCCCAAAACAACATACCAATGCACAAATGACCACAGATAAGGCCAACTAATGAAATCTGCAACAACAATGAATCAAACCTAGTGGATATAGACAATCCACATCCAAGTCATCCCATTGCAACCCAATAGGCTGTACACACCTACAAGCTACATAACTCATAGATCCGAACCACTGAAACATGCAAACTCATCATCACATTAGTAACTGCAAATGAGATATCAAAGAAGATAACCATGTAGACATCAAGACTCAAACACCAAATCAACCACTGATCTGATTTTCCAACTATGTCTACAAAAGAGTAATCATAGTCAAAGAACCAAATAAGCATCAAGAAGATAGTACCAATCTCCTAACATCAAACCATATCACCACCAAACACCATATACATGATCATGTCATGCCAATGCATCAAATGTACCTACATATCCATGATAGTATAACCATAGCCATCACTGTACCTACACTCAACTATCACCCATACGAGACTGCAAGTCTCAAACCATGTCCAACCATGTCCTCAAAACTGAAGACAACCTGTGTACCTGTCACCATCAAAGTCCTAACTCTAAAAAAAAAATCACCTGTAAACCTATACTAGAAAGCACCAATTTGATAATCAACAGTAACATCATAAATAACAAATAAAAATATGTACTCCCTCAAGTTTTCGCTTCTTGACTCGTCCAGATGCTCACACAATCACATCCTGAATTTTAAGCTCCTACAAGCAATCAAACAAGTACCAAAAATTCCTTGCACCACAAACTAATAAATAATCTAAACCACTGTGTAGTACACTACAAATTCTCTCCAACACATCTTCAAAAATGAAAATCTGATTTCGTATGCAAAAGATATGACCAAAACCGTGCAAACAAGAACATTTGACTTTCAGGCTCCAAAAACATGTCAAAACGACAAAATCAAAGAACCAAACCTGTACCACAGTGTAGTGCTCAAAACCAGCTTTCCAACGACTGTAAGAAGTTGAAAATCCAACATACTGAGTGAAAGTTATGTTAATTTAAAGAAAACGTTTGATTCGACTAGATGGCAATATTTAGGTGGACGCCACTTCAAAAATCCAATTTAATATTTTTTTTCTCAAAACTTAGGGCTGCAAAATTTTTCATTTAGCATCTTAAAATAAAGCATTTAGAAATGGGGAGGGGCAGATGGTTTATACCATTTAATTTAAACTTTTTAAAGATTTTCTCTTAAAAGTAACTTTGCCTTACTTTTCAAAATTTTCAATGGCAAAACAAATCACGAGCTGAGTAAATACAGTGGCAGTACTCTCTGTATTGTAGAGTACTATGCGCAAGTGTACCAGTGGGGTACGGGGGTCTGCGGATCTGTACCTCCACTAACTTTTTGTTAATTAATTCTATTTTTATTTGATTTATTTCTCAAAAGATTTTCTAACATTTTTGCTTTTGTCTTTTGTAGGAATTTTAATAATTCTTCACCCGACGACAAAATAATTTCTGCGAAAATTTAAAGGATGGGATTTTAATTTTGGATTTTCTACACATGCAAAGATAGACTTTTACTAAAAAGTTTGTCCTTTTTTCATTTTTTTCAAAGTAGGTCAAATTTTATGTCAAAATTTGTCTCTCGATCAACCTGAATCCAGCTATGAGGTCCGTTTTGTTCCAAGAGGCTATTCATGAAATTTTCCCAACAAAACCCTCACATGCAAACTCAAACCAAGAAACCCTTTTTCACCCAACATGGAAAACTTTAGATCTGCAATAAACCCAACAAATCTTGACAACCCAAAAGCCCAAATCTGCATAAAAACACCCACAACATGTGTTTCATATCTTGTAATGCCTCAGATCCTACATGCATGTCAATGGCTTCAACTTTGCAACAACTCTCAAACCAGGGTTATAATAAAAATTCTTCAACCATGAAAGCTCTGATACCACTTGTTAGGAAATATTGCATGCAAACCTAGAATCACAAATCATTTCCCACATAACTCAAGAGAGATTAACATGCATACAAGTTTTCCAAATGCAAAGATCAAATAGACAAGCCACAAGATAATACAAGATTTAGCCTGAGAAAACCCTTAAGAGGGAAAAACCCAGCGTCCAAAAGCATCCATACTCCATCATATTAATCAGTCATAAGCAAATACAAGAGTTACAATGAATACCTTTGAAACATCAAGCCCTCCAATGCACTTTCATGTGTCCAATCATGAATCTACACATCCCATGCCATGCTTCACAAATGCACTCTTTAGAAAGACTCAATCAGCCAACTTGCTCAGCCTGTTCACACCCCAACCTAAAACCACTACATTGTGTTTGCTTTTATAGACACAAGCTCACACAAATACAACTGGTGGTAAGGTAAAACCATGTACCACAAAACCATATGAATACAAAACCACTGACCCCTTTTCTAATATTGGGTACTACGCTGTTACAATATTTAATTCTCCAATACTAAATTACTGCCACATGTCTTCTACAAATAGTAATACAATGTTACAATACAATCATTACATGGGACCAAATAATTACCTAGTGTGATTATCCACACCACCAAGGTGCATCACAACTAAATAATTATTTAATTACAATAATAGAATAAAACATTTTATGCAATGGTGTACAACACCATACCACCCCAACACCTTGTAGAACAATTTTCATCTACGCTACTCAATCATGAAACCCTCATTTTTCCTCAATCATGAAACCCTCATTTTGCCTAGATTATAAGGGGGTTTATTGAAAGTATGCATTTCCACACTTATCTCACCCAAAAAACACATCAAACACATTTATAGAAGTCTGCATATGCTTAATACACCTTTAGAAATTTACGCTAGCAGTTTCAATCTCTAAGCGTAACACCTTGTGTGTGACTCATTCTACTCTATATTCTTATGTGCATTCCTGTAACCAAATTGTTAGATAGATTCAAGGCGATAAATAAAGTGACCGTGTTGTCGTATTTGGGATATTATTAGTTGCATTACTAAATCTTATGGACATCATTTATCCCTCTCTAAAAATATCATATTAAGAGTAGTATTGAGACTAATAACAATATTAACAAAATAATGACTTTATTGATATTAAGGTTATTGTTAATATCAATAATATTAATATTAGCAATACTATTAATAATCATCTTAACATTAATTTCAAACATAGTAGTGGCAAATGTGAAAATTAAGAGGGAGGCTAATACTATCAATGAGTAAATGGCATTCATCTGAGTATTGATAACAATATTAGGGTAACACAAAACAAGTGGTATTGAAATAAGCATCAATAGTAACATACAGAGTGATCCTATTGGGAATAACAACGATGCTAATATTATGTTATTTAGTGACGTAGAGTATAAGTGAGTAATGTTGATTTGGCTATGTCATTTGGATAGTTACCATTGTGAACTAATTTTGTGTTCTATGCTATTATATTGTTATTTAAATATTTATAAATTCATTGTAGTTTGTATTATCGTATGAGGTTATTATTTTTATATATGTATGTGGTATTGTGCTAACATTATTTTATATGGTAGTGATGTGTGATGTCATTATATAATGAGATTTAAGAAATTAATAGATTCCAACAAGAGTAATATCTTTGTCACTGCACTATTTAATCATGATAAAGAGTGAGATAAAATTATACTATGTGGTTAGACTCACTAGGATTCATTAATTTACTCACCCTTAACCTTCTTGACATTAACATCATATCTATTTGTTTGACATGTATTTATACTATATTTATTTAATTATAATATAGTATCGTTGATGGTAAAATTTCTCAAAGATATTATGAGTATCGTTTTATTAGTATTATATCCTTAATCTTTTATAGTAATAGAAACTACTCTATTTAATATTATTTATAACATACTTATATTGTTTTATGTGAATTCTATCACCAATATTGTATGTTGCTATTAACATTATGGCAGTTATGGTTTGATTGGTTTAAATTTAAAGAAGAATTGGATGGAATCTTTAACTCCGTGTATTAAATATATTGCTTCAAATGAGTGTATTATCATTCTATAATGATTATAAAGTGGATTTCCTATCAAGAGATTGACATTTTCACATTGATTTTAATTGCTGGTATCAATTATAAATGCTAGTAAAGTAACTAATATTATGCTAGAATGGCACCCAAATCTGAAAGTGGTTAAATATATTATTATATTATTTCTAAAACTAATACTATGCTGATAATTGGCTGCTAAAGAGATTAACATTTCCAAATCAATTCTAATTGCTGACATCAATTATAAATGTTAGTAAAATAACATTCGGAATGCTGAAATGACAAAATGGTTAAATATATTATTATATTATTTTTAAAACTAATGCTATGTTGAGAATTGACAGGTAAAGAAGTATGCCATTATTATGAATCCATCTATAGAAATCAACATAGGTGCATATATTAACCATAGCAGCTGTTTTCTTATTTAAGACATTGGCAAGAAATATTCTGGAATAATGAATGTCACCGATTTCATGTGCAGAAATATAAGAAGTAGTTCATAAAATTAATGGATAAATTGGAAATATGTATACTTATAATAAATTTACTCATTCCCATTGACACGACAGTTACATCATTGTCTGATGCATAATAATAACAAGAAAAGACAGCAGCAATTTAAAAACTCTGCCATAAAATGATATTGAAGATTTGCTTTTATACAGCCTACGGCTGGCTGCCATTACTCTGCGCACTAGGAAATTTGGTTTCCATTTAATTCTATGCCTCTCAGATGCAAGTGGATTGGTTGTTAACAATTAAGGCGTATAGACATGTTAGAATTAAATACTCCAATTAACAGCAATGATCTCAAACTCAGTTATTGTGTGCCAAAATGAGACAATCTATAAAGGCAAATAGTTTTAATTAATGAATTTATTTTAACCTAATCCCCTAAGAAATTTTGGAGATGCTCCATGGCTACCGTTGGCCTCTCATTTTCTTTGCTAGCAGATTTGTGAGTTATTTTCAAGCATTCTTGAATGAAATTTGATAGTTGTGTTTTATCCTTAATTGTATTTTTGAGTGTTAAATCTACGACATTACATTTGGTATCAGAGCTCGGTTGCAACGCTGGAATCTCTGGGTAGTAATGTTTCCCACGTGGTGTTGTGTGAATTTGTTGTGTGCTTGTCTCCTTGTTGTGATTAATGGTTAAAAGGCCTTATGGGATCAAGTCACTTTCATCATTCTTTGACAATTTTTTATTTTGAAAGAGTTTATTAAAAAGCGAATAATTATGTTGTTAAATCGAATGAACATTATGTAACATCATGTGAATGACACATTTGATTGTGAAGAATTTTAAATAGCCCAATTTATAGATTTTGACTTGCCAAGATTTAAATATCAATTCACCTATGTATCCTCTTGTAGGACTTGTAAGTGTTTAGGATGAACAATATTAGGTATATTAAATGTGTGAATTGAATGTCTCATTCATGTTGATTTTCATGTTATAGAGAACTATTGTTGTGAAGACCGAGTCAATCTAGGATGAAAATAGAAATGAAAACAATGTGAATGGCTAGAAAACTATGGTTATTATTGTTATAAAATCCACCCTTGTGTTATCCTATAACTATGAAGCTTATGGAAATGAAAGATGGTTCTTAAGACATGACTATTATGTGGACAATACAACTTTACTAAAGTAAACATCATTTAACTTCATGATGCAAGTGACTAACTTAGTAGAAAACACTATAATTCTTAAATCTAAATCTATGTGCCTTGGAGTGATTTGAGAATGCAATTCCTTTCTTGGGTGGAGAAATGAAGTGTTTCCAAATAGTGCATGTTGCCTTAAAATCAATTGAATGCATGTTTTGTGTAAAGCTATTTTGAAGATAGGAGAGAAATATGTTTAATTGTGTGAAAGAACTTGGTCCCAAAATTGCATTCCTACCTTAGGATGTATGCATGAACTTTGTATGGAATCAATTAGCATTGAGTAGAAGTTTAGAGATAAACTAGAATAGTGAAACCATGTGCATGGTAAATAAATAATAATGATGGTAAGGAAAAGAATGCATTAGTAAATCTTGCCTTGTTTAACTTCAAATGTAAGCTCTCCTTTCATTACACGGTATGCTTGAAAAGTAAAATATCATGTGCATTTTAGTAGCCTTACATTGGCAACACTTAGGTCCCCAATTGCATTAGAATTAATAGAAAATCATATAAATGATAACTCCTTATATCCTATTTAGAGATGCAAATACTAACTGCATGGCTAAGTAAATTTTTAGTGAAAAGAATGTTGTGCTTGTGGTGTTAATAAATTGGACTATGCTTTCCTCATTATGTGCAATTATTGGGTAGCATTTTTTTTTTTGAGAAGACATTTTATAATGGTTGTGTATGTCAATGATTGAATAAAATATTTTGTAGTTTAATTATGTGTAAGAAACTAGTTTATTTCTTTAAAAGATGAAAATTGAGAATAAATTTACCTTGTATTCTCTATGGATGTGAATACCCCATAATGGTTCTTTTGTTGTGTACTAAGGCAATTTTTGTGGATAGAACAAGTCATAAAGTAAGTGTATGTTGATCATCCTTGACTCATATGGAATGAAATGATGAGATTCTTGATAGTTAGTATCGTTTGTCATGTGGAAACTAGTATATGTGATGTGCCCCAAGTATGAGATATAGGGTATCTGACTTGGGATAAGGGTGGTGGATGTCTAGCACAATCCATTATGTGTACCGTTTGTGATTATCTTGTGTAGTGATTTGTTGTGAAGTGGAGTAAGCATGAAATGTGTGGATGTGTATTTATTAAATGAAATGTGATGTATTTCCTTGTGTTAGTCTTATTTGTATGTTAAATGTGTACCTCTATTGTTTGGTTCCCTCCTTATGGGAGTGTGATGCCAACTAGTGTAAATAGGGGTTGAGAGGCACATGTTCTCCCATCGGGAAATTATGCGCTCAGGGCGTTGTCCCTAATCCTAATAAAGGATCTATGCTGAGTCATTGTAATCCTCCCATGGATGTTGACCATAGCCTACTCCCCCACTTTGAGAGCCACACTTGTTGGTTCATAGTGCAAACTATTTCCTTGATGTTATAACCCATGGGTAAAGGATGGAATTTTATGGACCACCAGTTACTTATAATTTTGTGGTCGGGGACCACCAGTGATTCATATTTATGTGGTTAGGGACCACCAGTTACTTATATTTATGTGGTCAAGGACCACCAATGATGTAGATTTATGTGGTCAGGGACCACCAGTTATTCATATTTATATGGTCAAATACTACTAGTTATTACATGCTATTATACTTATGTGGTTAGAGAACCACCATTCCCCTCCTCCCCTTAGGTGGCTTATCTAGTCATGTGGTGCTCGTAATGTGCAAAATTTATTGTTGAAATATGAATTATTTTGTAATTCTTGATTGATGTTTAATTTTATTATGCACCAGAAATATGAAATTCTGCATTTATTTTATTAGGTTGTTTAGCCATTTTAAGGTTGTTGTAGTCTGATTTTCCTGAAGGACTTGTTTAATTTCATTATTGAATTATGATCAGAATGTTACAATGTAGCTACAATTTATCTTTATTTTGTTTCTCTTGAATGTATAGTTTCCTCTTTGAGAGTTTTATTGAAAATTTGGTTTATGATCCTATATTACTTGATTTAAGGCTTTCTCCTTGTTTGCAAATTGTTGGCATGCGTGGTGTAATGTGAAATATATAAACTGCCATATTGCGGGGGGTTCCCTAGCAGGTCGTATGGGGGAGTAGATGTGATGGGGAATTATTTTGAAAGGGGTTGTAAATGGGACTAGTATGGAATGGTCATTAATCCATTCTTCCCCTTGTTCTATGATTGTTCTTATCTGTATGGAGGAGTCCTTAAAGAAGGGCCCCAAGATCATCTTCTTGATTTTCTATGGTATCCAAGAATATCCATCCTTGTAAACCCCATTGTGTGAGCCTTATGTTG
>VDFB02176294.1:0-17567 GCA_007258455.2 Sequoia sempervirens
AAAAGTAGTGCCACCCTGGTTCATTTTTGGAGCTTCACTGGTGGACACTGGCAACAACGATTACCTTGTCATCACTACCAGAACTGACTTCTATCCTTACGAAATAGATTATCCTCTATGAGAAACTTGTAACGTGAATTATCATGCCCTTATGCAAATGATTTCCTACTCTAAGCATATCTCCTCATGGACATGTGTCATCTTTGGATTGTTGACACAAAATAATTGATATAAATTCAATCTCTCTCTCTCTCTCTTTCTTTGTCTCTCTTTCTCTATTATGATCTCTCTATAAATATCCCCTTCCCTTCCCTTCTCTTTATTTTCCCCTCCCTCATTTCTTCCTTTATATGTCTTACCTCTTTCTTGATTCCCCTCTCTCATTGACTCACTTTGTCTTTCTATCTTTTCTCCCTACCTCTCTCTTATTCTTTGTTTTCCTAATATCTATTTCTCTTCTTTATTCTCTATCTTCCCCCCTTCTTTCTCCACTTCTATATCCCTCTTTCTCTCTAGTTCGTTCTCTCTCCCTTTCTCTATCTCCCTCTTTTTTTCTCCCTCTCTATCCCTCTTTATCTATCTAATTTTTGGTACATAAAGCCTATTCCTTTGAGAGAGATACAAGGAAATCAAAGTTACAATGGTTTCAATGGGAACATTAGGGGCCATTTCTAAGGGATGTTTATGGTGGAGCAGATGTTTAAGTGGTCAATCATCTTGAAGTTCAAACATAAATCAGAGCTAAAAAATGCACTTATAAAGTTTACGAAAATGTATAAATTTGATGAAATATGTTGATACTCTTCAATATCTCTATTACACTACATAAAAATCAAAATCATCATTAATATCTAAAAAAATGTTATACATATTCAATTTGTCTTATTATTTTTATTTAAAAATCTAATACACTGTAATTCTTATAATACATAACTCTATAAATTAAAAATCTAACTTTTATTAAATTTTTAAAAAAATTATAATATAAGAATAATTATTCTATTAAAGTAAAACTTAACCCCTTGATTTATATATAAATCATAAAAGCAAAAAGTCATTATGAAATATCTCAACAATACTACCAAATGTGTAATGAACACTTTCATGACCAATACATTAGCATTTCCACTATATTAATTGATTGATAAACAACAAGCATTTCTATTGTATTAATTGATTGATAAACAACAATAACAATAATCCTAAGGTGTTGGTAGCCCTTCATTCTTTGTTGCATTCCACAAATTCACATAGTGTCTATGTGTTGCGCAGACTATTCTCCGAAGACACAAATGCTTCAAATAGGTGACACATGCATATTAATCCAGGGAGGATTTTAGGGAAGATAAGTAGAGTTCCTGATAAGAGATCTCTCTTCACAGTCCTCTGTTGAAAGGATTAAGACTGCAACAAGACACGAGATGATGGAGTAGAGTTTCAAGGTAGACACTTGAGCCACTTTGGACAAGAAAGAATCTCATAGCGCCAACTATCCTTAAGAGCCTTCTCTGACAAAGATTTCACGAAAGGAGAGTTTTGGAAGAGGTGAGACAGATCATACATATGTGTGAAGCTTCGCACATATGATCTTGTGAACTTGGGAAACAACATCTCTTTGAGGTATGTATTCAAATAACACAACTTCCTTGTCTATACTTTTCAGATTTTTCATATATGTCTAGTAGGGAACTTGTAACTACATCAGACAACAATCCCCTTTTGATTATGCTTTGATGGATGTCCATGCCCTGTTCTAAAGTTCTTATTTTAACATAGGTTCGGAGGATGCTACAAAATCTTGTGGAGTTTGGCTTTACTCCTGGAAAATGCACTTTCTTATATGCTTTCATGGTCTTTCATACATTTTGAGCAATTAATACATTCCAAGAAACTGCATCTCTTTGAGACATTTTTTCAAACTCTTCGCATGCCTATCCCATTTTTGGCACAGGCTGAGAGGCTATTGGCAAAGGTTGTTTACTTTGGCTTTACACCTGTCATTTCCATGCAACTGGAGTATAATTTTCATCTTTATTATGTTGTACCCAAGGTCAGGAAGACATCAAGAAGATGAACAATCTCACTATGAACATCTATGTGCAAGCCATTTGCAATGTGAGGATGGATGGGGAGAAGCTTGACTATTGAAACTAGTAAACCTAGAGTACCTCGACAACGTCTTGCATATACCAACATTCCCCTTATGTATTTCCTTGCCTTGCACACTTGGACTAGGCTCTGCCCCTTTCTCTCTACCATAGTATTGCATCTCACAGATTGTGGTCGCTATATGCTAGTGTAGAAGTAAATGCTCCCTATCTTGTTTTGAAGGCCATTTGAGATCTTCAAGTTTGCACATCATTTTTTTTTCAAGCATGTCACAAATTATAATGACGAGTCAATTCAAACCATAACAAATGGCAAGTAGAATGTTCAATTAAAATTAAATATTTATTAAAGAAAGTGTCATTTTTTATCTACTCTACCATGCAATGAGGAGTATCAACGATAGGGAGAGTACGAAAGTACACAGACAACATGTGAATGCAACAAACAGAAAGTACTAGATACATTTGAGGGAGGTGTATTCAACACGTATGAATGAAAAAATTGGCAAGAAAAATATCTGAGAGGAAGAACGGTCATGATCTTTCACACTACCTTGCTTCCCTTCTTCGAAAGTCTATGTCGTCCATGGAGAAAATGAGCTCGTGAAGCTTAAATAGATAATGCCTCTAGCTTAATAATTGAAATGTTAACTGTTAATTTAAGCATAAACCCTATTGCATAGTTCCATGTTTTTTTATGGTGAAAACTCTAATATACAAGTATGGAGTTTTTAGAAATGAAGCCAATGCAATATTATAGTGTATAATCTCTAAATATAATATACTATATATTAATTAAAAGTAATGGCATGAGAGAGAATAAGGTTAAAAGTGAACATGTGTATATTGTTTAGTATGTTGGTTGGCCCAACTATCAAAACTTGATGATCACATTGAGTGATCTTTTATATATATAGCTAAGCATTTATCTTTACTATATTATAGGCTTTAGGTTTTGGTTTTAATTCTATGTATCTTGAGGCACATCATGCTAGAGATAATAAAGATAGATCATAGATGACTCTCTTACTAATATTATTATTAGTCCTTTGCTATATCATAGATGACTCTCTTATTAATATAATTATTAGTCCCTGCCTTTATAGCAGGAGACTAATGTTTTCGATTGAGCAAAAGGAAATTTTAATTGTGCCTTGGGAACTGCGTGCGGGATATGATGCAGCGTTTATGCAAAGTTTGTATTTTTCATTTATTTTGCTGGAAAAATAATTACAATTTATCTTGGCCTCCATTGGCAAGTGCCTAATTTCTTGGGGTTTAAATTTTTAGTAATAATTTTAGACAACCTGTCCAACCATCGGGAGAGGGTGAAATATTACACTTCTATCCCTAAGTTTTTGTTTGGTTTTTCAAGAAGGGCACATGGATGAAATGGGCGCGTGGCTACATATTGCTTTCACATTTTGCAAGCAAGAATTCTTCATGGCATCAGGTGGCATTCTTCCTATAAGATGTCTTTGTTCATGGCATGTACGGTTTCTGGTTCATTCAATAGTTGTTTTGCAACTATTTTTTATTTCTAACGTTTTACAAAAGTCTTACCATCTACTGTATTAGGGTTTCGTACATTTGCAGAGTGTGGGAGTGGGTCTCTTCTTGTCAGAAGTGGCCATGGCTGTGGCGGTGGCGGTGGAAATGAAAAGGAAGTGGGAGATCGCACACCATGCCCTTTTCAACATAGCCCAGCTACTGCCCATTTCTGTGCCTTGCCGAACTTCCACAATTTTGCATACATTTTCTATTATTCTTGGATGGAGGTGCATACCCTGCAATAAGGGCATTCCATGAGATCACATTTTCTTTACTGCAACGCAGGGATTCAATGAGACCATATATTTTTCTTTTATCACTCTTAAGGTATATTTTTATTTCTCTGATCAAATCTCATTGCATTGTTTGAATTGTGTAAATTGCATATCTTGCCCAGAGCTTTCCACAACTAAAGACATTAAGAAGCATTGATCTGTTGCCATCAAGTTGGCTTGTAGTTGCATGGTATGCTATGTGCTCATGCAACTCTTGATTAAGCCAATGCATAGACATGCTAATTATTTATCAGACATGCATTATTGCTTATTTTGATGAAATATGTTGGTGTCTAATATGATATAATTGTCTCAAGCTTGACTAATTCAAATATTTTCTTTACCGTAGGTACCCAATATACAAAATACCAACTGGTCCAACCTTGCAAGACCTGGCTACATCTTTTCTAACATTTCACTCCCTTCAACACCATTTAAAGGTGCTTATCTTATTGGTTTTCTATAAATGTAGGGTTCTTCCTACTGTTTGGTTTGTATCTGATTGTTGAGGCCAAACTAGGTTTGTTTCTGGAAGATGGCCGCAACAATCACATTAAGATTGGAGAGAGAATTGTACCTTGTAACCATATAAATAATTCTGGGGGCTCTTCAAAGATAGCTTTACCAGTGTTTGGCCTTGCTTCTTACAAGTTCAAGGGTACAGTTTGGAATGCAACTGGAAACCATGAATGGCAACACCTAGGTGATTCTTTGCTTAAGTCAGCTGATGAGTGGTTGAGGTTACATCAACTGCAACATCTAGATTATGTTTTTTTACTTTTGCATAGTAATTCTATCGAGGACAAAATAGAGGCATGAGATTTGGGCTCCTGTTCAGGTGAAATGAGTGATTGGGTGATATGTGGCTTTTTTTAATTACAACCATCAACAAGACCAGAGTGGAGTGTGTGAACCAACGATGTAGATTGTTCACATGCTCTACTATGATCTCATAACAAGGGAAAAAAATTAAAAAAAGGCTCAAAATCTCCTGTAGTAGAAAATTGAGAAGCTATAGGTCAAACAAATAACCAAAAAGGCTGGATTGTCTGTCTGAAAGAAAAAGAAAAAGAAAAAGGAGAAAGAATTCTAATTTCAAAAGTAGAAGGAAGAGAAAATGCTGCAAAGAAATGAAGTGGCTAGAACTTCAGATATCTACGAATCCATGTTTTGCATTTATAATTCTTTACTAGAAGTCCCTGTATTTTTGTGGTCTCAGGACTTGATTCATGCAAGTTTCTCTCTTCCATTGGTTTCAACAAGGCACAATTTTATCTGTAATCTTTTCAGTGTGTGGCTACAGACCAGTGGTTTCAGATGATCATTAACCAGTGATGAATAGTTTTTTGTTTTACACTAATGGCTTTTGATATGAAAAACACTAGTTTTTGATGCTTGACAGAGCCTAAATAATTTTGAAGACTAATTTCTCAAATGTTGGGCATCTTAATGATGCCTGTAGTCAGTGAGAGGGAACTGTTGCTTATTGAGTGTCATTGTAGTAAGCGTTTGATTTTTCTCCAAGGGATTTTTGCTACAAATATCAATTGTGGCTAGTGTAGGATCAAGTTTTATCCTATCAGTCTCTCTTTGGAGTCAAGGGAAAAAGGAAATGATTGAAAAATCTTAAGCTATATTAAGATATTTCTTGAGGGTTTCTGTATCCTTTAGCTCACCATTTTCTTACCAATAATTGTCAGCAGGAGGAAACTTAGAGATTTGGAGAGTAGTTGGGACAACTTGTTGCAGAATTTTCTTGAGCAAGTGGTGGTAGGTCAAGATACAGTAGTTAGAGTTAGTTTCTGATTATTATCATGACCGGCTTCATGTTGTGGTTAGTGAAAATCCTAGGTTGAATTTTTTTTCAGATAACTAGATTTTATTTTATATCTACCCCTATCAATTGGTAAATACTCAAATTTTCCCTCTTATTTTATGCACTGGGTAATGGGCAATGAAGGTTAGAAAAGAGTTCAGCGTAACAGCCATTTTGAGTGATATACTTCCATTAAATTTGGTTTGGAACTAGCATCTATCACTATTTGGCTTTTGCATTAATGTCACTGCATTAACACAGAGTTTTGACCAATGTGGCTTGAACCTCTCTTGTCATCATGGCAATGGCCCTGCCAGAACACTACATCATGATCTGCAGTCTGTAGAAAAGAAAAGGAGGTTAGGACATGTCAATGATCAAATAGATCATTTCTAGGTTCTAAAAATATTGAAATAGCTCAACAAAATCCCAAAATGTGTACTGACCTTCAAAAAAAATCATGATTCTTTGTTTTCTTAATTTTTTTCACTCATTTTGTCAATTTTCTGATTTTTTTTCTGAGTTATACAATATTCCCATTAAGATCTTTTGACCCCTTTTGGTTTTTGTCCTTGTTATGTTTTTAGTAACATTCTAGTTTATACTCATCTTTCTTCAGGTATGATTTTTTTGGGAGATGGGTTTAATTAAGTAATTGGAGCTTCTGTAGTCTAGTACTATTTAGATATTTTATTTTTTTGAGATTTTAGATATTCAAAATTACAAGTCATCCTCCCTGCAGCATGACTAGCTAGTAAAAGGCAATTTTACCATTACAATAATTGAGTACACATGGAAAATTATCATTGAAATAATGTTAATGAGTATACTCGGATGTTACTACATATGTTTTTATATGGTTGTACATATTCACTGGCAGTAGGCCCACTCCAGATGCATTAAGGTTTTGTTCCAAGAATGTGAATCAAATTCTACTTATCAGAATTTCAAAACTTCTTATGGATGAAGGTCTTAACTTCCAAACATGAAATTGACTCCATTTAATTGCTAGTTAGTTGTGCATTTTTTGTTCTTATGAGGCTATTTTATATAATTACAATTGTTATTCAGCATTGGTTCCAATTAAACAACATTAGTTTCAATCCCATTCTCACATGAACACAATTGGCTTACCTCTAAATTATGGTGAGCACATACACCTATACTATGCCTCACAAGTAAGGGAGGATACACCAGCTTTCTTATACATAGTTGCTAACTATTTATTTTACTGCCTATTAGTTTCCATGTTCCCTTACAATACAAAAATACAAGACTTTAGATTGAATGTTTGATTTGGATATATTTTTAACCTATACTAATAATTGACAATTATGCGCATATATTATGTGCATATATATGAATGGCTCTTAATACTACAATCAGAGCATTAACCAGAACAAGGAAGAACAAGTATGTAAAATGACTAAAGAAGGCAACAATGTAACATTCCCAACTGACTAAAATGTTGTTTGCAGATTAGGAGAGCAACAATTCAGGTATGCATATTGTTTTATTTATTTTTTCATACACAACTCAATTACATGATAGGGGTTTGTTTTGAGAAGTGAATCATTTTTCTTTTTTTTCGAGATGTCTTATGTCAAATCTCTTCTAATAATTTTTTTTTTCTTTTGTTTCAACTTGCTTTTGTTCCAGTGATGTTCTTGCAGCATATGCATCCTTCCTCTGGAATACAAGTGCATGCTATGAAGATAACATTCAGCATGAAGAAATTGATTGCATGATAGCGAAGATTGATTGCATGATAGCGAAGATGAAAGGACTAACTGGGTAATGAGAAAGAATTGGGTTGCTATTTAGGATCTATTTTACTATTTTATGTGAATCAGAAACAAAAAACAAAGAAAAGTTGTTGAGTAGATTTTTATTTGGACATCTAAATTTTGCAACAAAGCAACTTTTTCTTAATGATAAATCTTTCACTTGATAAAGTAAGTTACAATTTATTTTCAAGATAACATTCAAAATGAATGCATTGAAATTGTTTGCCTGAGAGATTTTTGTTTCCGTAGCTATCACTTTTAGCTAGCCAATTACACTCTGCTTGAAGATTTTGTCCACCTTATCCACAACTTCAACATAATTTTTATCAGACCTGCTCAAAGGCCAACTCCATATGAGGTGCTTGTTTTTGTGTTATGAATTAAACTCTCTTTTATATCATCACCTTATTTTCTACTATTAATATTTAACAACTATTTAAATAGATGATTTAGGATTTTTCACTAATACTAGTATTAGTGGTGATGCCAAGACTATTATCATGACTTGTGACAACTATTGGAACACATAATTGATATTTAATACACAACAAATCCTCAAAATTTCTCATGTGAACATAAATATCATCAACCAAACTTCAAGTGTCACACATAATACAATAATAGAATAGAACAATTTCTATAGAATTAAGAACACTCCTATAGTAAACATACCTCATCAAAACATAATAGTTTCAATCATGACTTTAGTTTAGGTACCAATACACCTCAATGCCCAATTATAAAGTTCAATTCATATTGGAGATGACAATGTTATTCCAAATTTAATCTAAATGCTTTATATAGTGTAGTAACAGAAAAAGTAGCCTTTTCCTTGCTTGTTTGGATAATTGACATTAAAGTTGAACTAATGGTGTCTTGGAATGGTGTTTTAATGTGTGTGTACACATTCATGTCATTCTAAGACCTTTATTTAACTAAAACATGCCTTAATTGATCCTTTGCAAAGGTGTTGTAAAGTGTTGTAACACACTTTCACACTTTTCTACAATGTATCTGCTTAATTAAGACTTAAATGGGACCCTTTCTAAATGAAATATACATAATGTGTACCTTTTTAAATTTTTGTAAAGTGTTTAGGTGGTATTAATTCATTGTGGTTAATTGGAGTTAGTAACCCTCTTTTTAGGCCTTAATTTTCACACCTCCCAAAGATCTATCCTAACAATCATAAATTAAATAAAAAATTATTTCATTGGAAAAGTTTGGTCCTGGTAAGTTGATCAAGGAACCATTCACCCTTGATGGTGAATGGGTCCTCCCTTAATAGGACCTCCTTTCTCAGTTGATCTGGAATGGGTTTTTGGCTTTCTTTCAGTCCCCTGAAGCTTGGTCCTAGAAACTTAGCCAGGACACATTCACCCAAGGTGGCGAATGGGTCCTCCCTTAATGAGACCCCTATTTTTGAATTTCATTCTAGTGGGAATTTAATTATGTTTCTTCCCATATCTGGTGTTAGCCTTAATTCTTTGAATTTTGGGGTTAATCTCCTAATTTAGTATAAATAAGGGGTTAATTCACATAGTTTCAGAGGAAGATTTTAAGTTGTTTAGGGTGAAAATAGGATCCACCCTAATGTGTGGACAAAAGAGATGGATCACTTATTTTTCAAGGCCCTAAACACCTCAAATTATGTAAAATATGATGCAAATAACAATACAAAATCAACCCTAACTATTATAGCAACTATGAGGAATGATTTGAGAGCATAAAAATCTGTGTACCTATCCAAAAAGTTGTTTTTGAGCTATGGAGGACTCATTCGCCTTCAGGGGTGAATGGGTCCTTTTAGGGTTTCAAAAAGATAATTTTAGGATCCTGTACCTTGATGTTTGCACTCTTGAAATCCCAGTTATCAAGTTCTAGAAGCTTGTAATTAATTTTGTAGAGCTCTTTCTGTGATTTTGCACTTTGAATGACAACTTTGCAACTTTCACAACTTTGATAATCTTTCTCTTCAACCTGTAAATCTGCAATCACACACTCAAGGATGGAAAACTTGTTGATTTGTTAGTGAATGGGGGTTTTCCTTAGTCAAATCCCTTGTAGGTAATTAAACCAAATGATGAAATGAGATAATGAAGTATGAACATGAAATAATGCAATTAGAACCTTGCCATGATGATATGATCTTTGAGTTGTTGCAATAAGCTATGAATTCTACCTTGAAATGCCTTGAAAATTCCTTATGAATGCTCTAATTCTTGATCACTTGAATGCTTGAATACTTCAAAAACTTGCTTAGATTGTGTTCAGATAAACAATGTGAATTAACCCCTTATTTATACTAAATTAGGAGATTAGTAACTCTGAAATTCAAAGAATCAAGACCAACACTAGATCCAGAAAGAAAGATAATAAAATTCCCACTAGAATGAAATTTATAAATTAAGGTCTCATTAAGGAAGGACCCATTCATCACCAAAGGAGAATGGGTCCTGGCTAAGTTTCTAGGACCAAGCTTCAAGGAGCTAAAAGAGGGCCAAAAACCCAATCCAAATCAACTGAAAAAAGGGGGTCTTGTTAAGAGAGGACCCATTCACCATCAAGGGAGAATGGGTCCCAGTTCATCTTACTAGGACCAAATTTTTCCCAATGAAATAATTTGATATTTAGTTTGTGATTGTAAGGAAAGATCCTCGAGAGGTGTCAAAATGAAGGCCTAAAAGGGGGGGTTAATAACTCCACTTAACCTTAATGAATTATGACCACCTAGATAAATGTGAAAGTGCTTTAAAACACTTTACAACACTTAAACAAGGTGAAAATTATACTTATTTTACTTAGGAAGGGCCCATAAGGCTTAATTAAGCAAACAAGTCTTAGAAAAGTGTGAAAGTGTGTTACAACACTTTACAACACCCTTTCAAAAGACAAATTAAGGCATGTTTTAGCTAAATAAAGGTCTTTAAACAGTGTGAATGTTTACAAGACATTACAACACTAGTCCAAGACACCATTTGTTCAATTTTAATGTCAGTTATCCAAGAAAGCAAGGAAAAGGAAACTTTTTCCATTACTACATTTTTCCCCCAATTTAGTGAGAGGATGACCCCATGTCAAACTCACACTAAAGTAGACATCCAAGATACATAAGTATTCAATCATAACAAAGATACATGATTATACCCTATGAAAGGCCAAGAGAAAATAAACAAAAATAAGGATCGAAACACAACCCGATAGGTGGAAATTACAATAGTGGTTTACAATTGAGTAAGGGAAGGAAAACTCACTAAAATGAATGCATGGAAAAAATTGATTTTAGGGGTTGATGCGAACCTACTTGATTCGACCGAACCCATTAGGGAGTTCACTAGAACTTGGGTTGAGGCGAACCTTTTAATACTCCCAGTAAAAACCAACAAAGCCCTTATAAAAGTGAGTTCAGAATGAATCATAGTTCAAATGAACCCCTAGGGGTTCACCTATGAGTTTGTTTGAACCCCCTTGTCCCTCATCCCCATTGAGACACAAAAAACACGATTTTTGGAAATTGAGCTTGGAGTTGAGATGAAAATGGAATGTCTTCACAAACCCAACTGGAATCAAGTAGTCCTCGGAACGAGCTCTCCAATGAATATAATTTTAATATGTTTTGGTTTTATTATGTTTTTTTTTAGTTTTATTAAACATAGGTTTTTCATCAAAAATGAAAGTCTTTGTTCTACACATGTGGAAAATTAGAAGATTATAAAAAAAAAATTGAAAAATATGAGTGCACCAGATATTGAAGTCCTTGATCCAACAAAAAATTAAAATTGAATTTCGAGATATACAAAAAGTTATGCATTATCACGGTCCGCTATGTCCTAAGTGTAATTGGTTTGACTTAAAACTTGATTAAAGAAAAATATTGAATAAAACTATCTAACCAAGTGGAAAAAAAGTTAATCGATTCCCAAGAATTTTTGAATTTTTTTTTTTTTTTAGAATCTCTGAGAAAAAATGTGGCCGAGACTCTAGTTTGCATCATCTTCAAATTCTTCATGGTTTAGCCACTATAGGTGCTGAATGTGAAGATTTAGTTTTAAAAATAATTTGATGTCGGTTTGGCCAAATATTACTATAAACCACTATTGTGGGATCACCCCAATTCGACATGATGTGAAGTGGTGGTTGTTTGTCCATAACATACGTTTCTCACTCCTGGGCCACAAAAATTTATGTTGTATGTGGGGTGATTTTGTCCCAAAATATGTATGCTCACTCTAGGGTAGTGGAACCTCAGTCTTTCCACCAAGTGAGTTATCCCAATGAGGTGGAAAATGAGAGAGTCGAATTAGCCTCCCATACCATACCGAAGTCATCCTCATGACAACTTTGATAAGGTGCCACAATGAAAATGATTTGTAAAATGTTTTTGAATGTCAAGTAAATTTTTTTGCTAAAGGGTATTTTGTTTTGTTCATGTAATGGTCTTCTTCTTAAGAACATTATTGCATAATGTCTCCAAGAGAGCCTAAACAAAGGTTTTAGATGCGTATGGGATGCCTACGTTCACATCATGCCATGATGGTAGATTGTACACTCTTGTACGACATCAAACCCAATGCCACCACTAAGAAGAGGACACATCACAAGAAAATGGAAAATCATGGCATAAAATTTTGTTGAAATATGTCATCGATGTATTCCCCAACTTTAAAGTGGTTGCTACACCATCATTGTGAGCAATTTCTTTAAAGTAGCCAAAAAAAATTCCTAAGACACGAGAGCTTTCCTTGGAAAACCCTATTCCAAGTCATATGCTTTTTTGGAAACAAAAGGCGCATCATGAAATAAGAAGGGTTACTTGAAACACATAAAGGGATCTATGGATTTGGGGTTAGTATGTCTATGCTACAATGTTGTCATAGAGCATGGAATTGTCATCATTCCCCAAACACTCATAGAATTGGAAGAATGACACAAAGAGAGAAAAAATAAAGAAAAACCTTTCGGGTCAACATGGAGAAACACGAGATGTCTTGATGCCCATCATCCCAAAAGGAAAAGCACGGGTCAACATGGAAGAAACATTTAAAATGTCGATGCCTTGCATCATCCCAAAAGGAGAAACGTAAGACAAAGGAAAAAGAAAAGGAAAGATTTTGGGTCCAGCATGGAAGAGACGCCAGGCTGTCACCAGTGCCTTATCATCGAAAAGGAAAACACAAGAAAATGAAAAATGATTATGATGTATAGAGAAGAATGAAGGTACATATAGAAGAATGCAAAAAAAGAGAGAGGAACATCAAATGAAATTTCACGGGGGATCACATTACACACATGCAATCATAGAAAAGGAAAAATGAAAAGGAAAAAGACTAGTAAGGCATAGGCAAGTCAACCTAAAGCAGGGCATTCGCCTCCCAATCTCGGTTAGTATAAATGGAAGGTGGGAAACTAGCCAAATGGACAATGAAAAATGCAATACTAGGACAAGACTATAAAATTATTTCCCCCACTTTGTGCATGAGCCGAGATAAGTGAGGAAAATGAGCTCCTTGCATTAGAGAAAATGATTTTCAATAAGTGTAAAACATGTAATAGTGAGAATGTTTTAAGATTCTACAACTATTATATGGAAAAGAGCAAGATGGTGTATGTTATGCAATCACTCGATCACAATCATTGCCATGTAAGTGAAAGTTTCTCAATACTAATTTGAATGCATGACATTCATCAGTACTATGTCCTAGGGTTATGTGGTATCATAAATGTGGAACATTTGCATCTTTAGGATATAGTATGAGCCTATCTTTCATTGGTACTAAGGTTATGAGTTCTTTATTTAGAAGCAATTGTAGTTTCCTTTCACTTTCAAGTGGCGGACAAGGGAATTTGGGTTTCTTTAACTAGTAAGGCCTCTTGTGCTCACTAGATTCACCAACTAGAACTCTAAATGAAATTAGGGAAAGAGATCCCAAGATGATCTTTTCTTTATTATCCTTATCCTTAGGAGGTATGGGTTGCTCTTTAGGAAGGAGGACATTTATATCAGCAGGAGGATCTAAGATTATTGCACCATTGCTATGAAGCCTTAGGTATTCTTTAGGAGGTCTTATGTTACGAGGGGGATCTTGATATCTTAACCCTTTGGTTTCTTCAGTTGGTATTTTCTATAGGACTTGATGAATGTTATGTTCACTTGTTGTATCACATCCTTGTTTGTGTAAGATGGTGAATCCTTTGCCATATGTCTCTTCAAGTTTGATTGATGTGTTGGTTACTTTGTTGACATAGGATGGTTGAATGTTTGCTTGTTAAGAGGTACTAGGTTCACCTATGGTAGGGAACTTAGGTTCAACTTGTGACTCAGTTTCAGGATGTAAAAAATATCAAACATTTCAAGTTGTGTGGGTTGTTTCATTGAAGGATAAAATGATGCATTTGACTCAAGGTTGTTAAGGAAATAATTGATGAATTCATTCATGTTGGCATCATCTTCTCTAATGATGTCAACATCATGAGGAGGACATGCATTAGGAGTTGTGTGAGCATGAATAAGTTAAATTTCATTAGGGTCATTACCAAAAATGCAATATGAAACATCAACCAAAGAGAACAAATATTTCCACACATTGCCTAAATAGTTCTCCATTTTCAGAATTTCAAGCCTAAACATTGTAATTTATTGATTAAATAATGCAATGTCAAGCTGAAAAGCAATTGTTTTGATGCAATTTTTAATTTTTTACAATGCACTCAAATGAAGCAATTTAAGCTAAATGCAATGAAATTGATGAAACAACAAATCTGGAAACTGAAACAACAAGATGAATGCACCAAACAGAAGTTGGAAACTGATATTTTAATGTCTTGAAATTACAGATCTATAGCTAACAGGGACTCATTTTCCAGTAAAGGCGAATGGGTCCTAGTTAGGTTTTTCTGGGATCTTTATATGGATTTCAGAGTCAATTTTAATGTCTTTTCAATTGCTAGAAGCTTTAGGTTAAAGCTGATCAGGGACTTATTCGCTAGTAAGGGTAAATGGGTCCTTGTAAGGTCTTTTTAAACTATTTTTTAATGATTTGTAAGTTCTCATATATTTATTTTTCAATTCCAGGTTGTAAACAGTGAAAAGCGGCTTTAAAATTTTTAGAAATTCAATGAAAAAATGCAATAGAAAGGTGAAATGAAAGACCTAGTTTGAAATGCAAATTTTTATTTATTTTCAAATGGAATTGAATGAGGTCGAAATGAGATGCAAAATGACTATTTTCTTTTTTATATTTTTTTAGATTTAAGAAGTGCAAAACAATGTGAATCTAAATCCTATATGATATGCAAGATTTTAATGCAAAAGAAGAAACCCTAATTCAATACAAATCTAAATGCAATGAATGCAATATTTTAACTTGAAATGCAATGAAAGACTCCAAAATTTAGAAAAATGCATTTTTGAAAAGGTCAGGTTCACCAAATAATGTATAGGGTGAAAATTGGATCCACCCTAATGTGTGGACAGAAGAGATGGATCACTTATTTTTCAAGGCCCTAAACACCTCAAATTATGTAAAATATGATGCAAATAACAATCAGAAATCAACCCTAACTATTATAGAAACTATTTGGAATGATTTAAGAGCATAAAAATCTGTGTACCTATCTAAAAAGTTGTTTTTGAGATATGGAGGACTCATTTTCCTTCAAGGGCAAATGGGTCCTTTTAGCATTTTGAAAAAATGATTTCAGGATCCTATACCTTGATGTCTGCAATCTTGAAATCTTGGTTATCAAGTTCTAGAAGCCTGTAGTTAATTTTGTAGAGCTCTTTCCATGATCTTGCACTTTGAATGACAACTTTGCAACTTTCACAACTTTGATAATTTTTCTCTTCAACCTATAAATCTGTAATCACACACTCAAGGATAGAAAACTTGTTGATTTTTTAGTGAATGGGGGTTTTCCTTAGTCAAACCCCTTGTAGGTAATTAAACCAAATGATGAAATGAGATAATGAAATATGAACATGAAATAACGCAATTAGAACCTTGCCATGATGATATGATCTTTGAGTTGGTACAATAAGCTCTTGAATTTTTCCTTGAAATACCTTGCAAATGTGTTATGAATGCTCTAATTCTTTATCACTTGAATGCTTGAATGCTTTATAATCCTGCTTAGATTGTGTTCAGATAAACAATGTGAATTAACCCCTTATTTATACTAAATTAGGAGATTAACCCTTAAATTCAAAGAATCATGGCTGAAACCAGATCTGGAAAGAAACATAATTAAATTCTTGCCAGAATGAAATTCAAAAATTAAGGTCTTATTAAGGGAGGACCCATTCACCACCAAAGGCAAATGGGTCTTGGCTAAGTTTCCAAGACCGAGCTTAGAGGAGCTGAAAGAGGGCCAAAAACCCATTCTAGATCAACTAAAAAAAGGGGGTCCTGTTAAGAGAGGACCCATTCACCATCAAGGGTGGATGGGTCATGGATCAACTTACCAAGACTAAAGTTTTCCCAATGAAATAATTTTATATTTAATTTATGGTTGTCAGGAAAGATCCTTGGGAGGTGTCAAAATGAAGGCCTAAAAAGGGGGGTTAATAACTCCACTTAACCTTAATGAATTAGGAACACCCAGATAAATGTGAAAGTGCTTTAAAACACTTTTCACCATTAAACAAGGTGAAAATTATGCTTATTTTATTTAGGAAGGGGCCCATAAGGCTTAATTAAGAAAATAAGTCCTAGAAAGGTGTGAAAATGTGTTACAACACTTCACAACACCCTTGCAAAGGACAAATTAAGGCATTTTTTAGCTAAATAAAGGTCTTAGAATAGTGTGAATGTTTACAAGACATTAAAACTTGTCCAAGAAACCATTTGTTCAATTTTAATGTTAGTTATCTAAGTAAGGAAGGAAAAGGCAACTTTTTTTGTTATGACACAAGTGTTTAATGTAGCTATTCAAAGATCATATCATCATTTCACGGGTTTCATGCATGCATTCATGTTGTTGAGCTAAGATTGTGAGTGTAGCATTGAAGATCTATTTGCAACTATTGTTCACATCATTTCCAATGATTGTAGATCTACATTCTTCATGGCCACTCTGTGATAGTTTGTAGATTTGCTTCACAAGACAACATCCAAGGTGACATCATTTATATTATTTCATGTTCATGCTTCATTTCCTTCATTTCATCACTTGGTTTAATTACCTACAAGGGGTTTGATTGATGCAAACCCCTACTCACTAGAACAAATCAACAAGTTTTCTTGCCCTTGAGAGTGTGATTGTAGATTTACAGTTTGAAGATCAAGTTGAGGAAGATTTGGAGCAAGATTGTCAAAGTTGCAAAGTTGCTAAAGTTTTCACTCAAAGTGCAAGAACAAGGAAAGAGCTCTACAAAATTAACTACAAGCTTCCAAAACTTGAAAAACAGGAAATTAAGAGTGTAGACATTGAGGAACAGGATCTTGAAATTAGTTTTCTAAAACCCTAAAAGGGGCCATTCACCACTTAAAGTGATAGGTCCTCCATGAAAAAACAACCTTCTAGCTAGGTAAATAACTTTTTATCCTCTAAAACATCCGACATAGTTTCTATAGCGGGTTAAGGTTGCATTTTGGTTGTTATTAATTATCTTATTTTTGTATAATTTGGGGTGTATAGGGCCTTGAGAAAAATAAGTGGTTAGATCACATTGTCCATAAATTGGGTGGACCCTATTTTCACCCTAATCATTTTTGGTGAACTTGACTCCTTCAACATTGCAATTTTCTGATCTTTGGAGTCTCTCATTACATCTTAAGTTAAAATCTTGCATTCATTGCATTTATATTTGCATTGAATGAGGTTTTTCTTCTTTTGCATTGAAATCTTGCATATCATACAAGGTTTAGATTTACATTGTTTTGCACTTCTTAAATTTAAAAATTACAAAAACAAAGCAGTCATTTTTCATCTCATTTAGATCAAGCATTCAATTGCATTTCAACCTAGGTAGATTGCATTTCATCTTTCTATTGCATTTTTGCATTGAATTTCTAGAAAATTTGAAGTTGCA
>VDFB02176295.1:0-12221 GCA_007258455.2 Sequoia sempervirens
TGTCAGGCAATCTGGATGAGAAGAATTTTGAAAGAATTGCAAAATGAACAAATAGAGGCAACAAAAATTTACTGTGATAATAATTCATTCATTGCTTTCTCGAAAAATCCAGTCTTTCATAAGAGAAACAAGCATATTGATACCAGGTATCATTTCATCAGAGAATTAATTAACAATGGTGATATATTTTTAGAATTTTGTAGATCAGAAGAGCAGAGTGCAGATATTTTTACAAAGCCGCTGGGTAGAGATAATTTCATTTTTCAAAGAAACAGATTGGGCATGGTGGACAGTGCAGTTATGTTTAAGGGGGAGTGTTGGAAGTTAAACCCTAACTGCAACAGTCCCTGCCAACATTTGCCCGCTATATCACAATCAATAAAATATCCATCGTGATACTGCGGGAGACTTCCATAATATTTTGTTTTATTCTAACCACCTGCCGTTTACCATTGTTCACCGCGCAGTTTACTAACCGCTGCCCGCAATATCGCAATATGGGTTTTACCCATTGCGATACCGCGGGGAACTATGGAGATAGCCGCCACCGCCAAAGGAAATATCGGGATACGAAAGAATTAATATTTATGTTATAATATTATTGTAAGGGCATTTTATTAAATGCGTTTTGACCGGAAAAAGGTAGTTAGGTAGTTGTAATAAATTTTTATGTCGGGCCCTCTCTTCCGTGAAATTCTTTCACGTGATTTTTACCTATATGTATATGCATATGTAATTTTATGTTTTAAGACAATTAATGTGAATGTGAGCAGGTGAAAATTTTTACGAGCAGCAGCTCTGTGTGTTGAAAAATATTTTTATGTTTTAATTTTTACTGTGTGTGAATTTCCTCTGCCTCTGGCCTTCACCTCCGATACCCCATCGCCCCCACTCTGTCTGTGATTACCACAGTGTGTAATCCTCAGATACCAATGGTGGAGCACTGTTCTTCAGCTATGGATCCCGTGACTGGACGCGGAACCGTGACAGAAGTAATAACGGTAAGATCATTCAATTTCCTTACGATCCCTAACAGCTTGATCTAGTAGTCTCGAGCAAGGAAAGCACGCCTCCGATGGTACAGTTGAATAGCTCAGAATCGCACAGTACCCAATTGACTTCGATTGGAAATTAGAAGTCGGGAGATATCGTTCAACAATGGCAGCTCAGGTGAAGCCACCCCCCAATCGTAGTCGCAAGAATCACACACTATATCGTCATCTTCTGTGGATGCAATCTGCTGGCGAAATGAATAAGTGGGCACTGTAGATATGTGAATGTGAACAGAAAATTGTATCAAGAAATTGTTAATTTCTATAACCCAATAACAGATTAATTGCATAATAAATTCATAGAAAGAAATCTGATTTATAACAATTAATACAACTGGGTTAATTAACAGCTAATAACAGCGGAAGCAAAAATAACATGAAGCCAAACACAAAAAGACAATAACACAGATATACCCAGGAAACCCCAATGCGGAGAAAAACCTGCAAATGTTGGATCTTCTATTCAGCCTAACAGCAAACTTTTCTTTCGAAAAATACAATATGAGTTTGCTACAGCAATCTTGTATTTATAGAGCCTAGCTGCTTTACTTAGCGTGCAAGGAAAGAATCTTTCCTTGTTTTCTTTGGCTTTATTTACACACAAAATCACTCTAGGATTTATCTTATCCTCACAAACTCGGAAACATTCTATTAAAGAATAAAATCCCACTCTTGGATTTATCTTATCCTTACAAACTCAGAAACATTCTATTTAAAGAATAAAAATCCTGCTATTGCTAAAAATCCAACTCGAATTGATTTAAAGCAAATCTTATCTTGAGTTGCTTTAAAGCAAATCCATATCCCACTTTTCTAGCTACAAAAATCAACACTCCCTCTTAGCGAGGAAAGTGTTCTGCACTACACCCAACTTGTCCCTGAAGAATTCAAACTTGTTCTTCATCAAGGCCTTCGTCAAGATATCTGCTATTTGTTCGTCCGTAGGAATGTAATTGAGCTTCACTATCCCCTTCTCCACACAATCTCTGATGAAGTGGTACTTGATCTCAATGTGCTTTGACTTGTCATGAAACACTGGATTCTCAGAGAGTTTGATGCAACTCTGATTATCACAATAAATGACTGTAGGATCCAACTCCTGATTAAAGAGCTCAGCTAGAAGTTTTCGAAGCCAAATAGCCTCACATGTAGCCATACTAGCTGCCATATACTCAGCCTCTGTAGAACTCAGTGCAACTGACTTCTATTTCCTGCTATACCAAGAGACTGCTCCTGATCCCAAACTGATCCCAGGCACCTGAAGTGCTCTTTTCGATCAAAATTTTATCTTGCTTTGCCCAATCTGCATCAGTAAACCCCTTGAGCTTCACTCCATGCTGCTGAACATACTTCAGCCCATAATCAACTGTGCCTCGGAGATATCTCAAAACATGCTTCGCAGCTATCCAGTGCACACGTTTAGGTTCCACCATAAACTGACTAAGTGAGTTCACTGCAAAACAAATGTCTGGCCTGGTGTTGACCAAATACATAAGAGAGCCTATCAACTATCTGTATAAAGTAGGGTCCACTGCCTCTGATCTGGAAGCATCAATCTTCTTCCAATTGGTCACAAGTGGCGTTGACATAGGCTTACAGTTTTCCATCCTGAATCGCTTCAAGATATCAATTAAGTACTTCCCTTGTCCAAAGGAAGATCTCTCCCACCTCTTTACGCCACAACTCAATCCTAAAAAGTAGTGCATCAACCCCAAGTCCTTCATCTCAAGCTCTCACGCAAGATGCATTGCAATGTGCTAGGCTCCTCGACCTGGCGTGTTATTCAGCATATAACAATGGTATAGAAGTTCACCCCTTCACGGAACGCAAATGCGGGTTCAAATTTTACCTCACTCTTGATGAAGCCCACGCTGCGCGAAGTAACTATCAATGCGTGAATACCACGCCCTAGGAGCCTGCTTGAGTCCATACAATGCTCTTTTCAACCTGCATACATGAGAATCCCTCTTATGTGCTTCAAACCCTTCTGGTTGCTCTATGTAAATCTCTTCCTCAATCACCCCATTGAGGAAGGCCGTCTTTACATCCATCTGATGAATCCTCCAACCCATCTGTGCTGCTATAGAAATGATAGCTCTTATGGATGAGTACCTGGCTACTGGAGCAAAAGTCTCATCATAGTCGACTCCTTCCTTCTGTGAAAACCCCTTAGCCACAAACTGGGCTTTGAACTTTTCCACACTACCATCTGCAACATGCTTAATCTTATACAGCCATCTCGAACCCACCACAGACTTATTTTCTGGTCTTGGTACTACCTCCCACACACTGTTCTTCATGATGGAAGAATACTCTTCCACCATGGCATCTCTCCACACTTGGTGCTTGGATGCCTCCTGAAAGCTGGAAGGCTCTACTTCAATTAATTCACTCATAAGAGCAACATAATCTAAATAACGTCTGGGACCCCTTCTTTGTCTGACTGAATCTTGAGGATCACCTATGTATTCTTGAGCTTCTCTCAGTGTCTGCTCAACTGCCCTATTTCTCCTCTTCTCACTCATAGGAATCTGAGGCTGAGGAATTATTTGTTCCTCTATCTGATCATCCTGCTTGTTCTGCTCTCCAGCTTGTGTTACTGAAGTTTGAGGGATTTGTGCTACCTCAACTGTGGATGATTGTTCCTCCTCATTCATCAAGTTACTTGACTTTTGAAGAGCCCTCTCTTCCTCAAACTTCACATCTCTGCGAACTACTGTTTTCCTGAGAGCAGGAATATAAACTCTATAAGCCTTAGAAGTTTCACTGTACCCAACAAGGATACCCTTCTCTGCAGTAGGTTCCAACTTGGTTCTCTTCTCAACAGGAATGTGACAACACACAAGGAATCCAAAGATGCGAATGTGCCCCAAATCTGGTTTCTTACCAGTGAATGCCTCTTCTGGAGTCAATTTGCCCAACACTTTGTGAGGGCTCCTATTCTGCAAATACACAGCTGTGTTGCAAGCTTCTTCCCATAAGAACCAAGGAAGATCCTGATCATGAAGCATGGCCTTGGCTGCTCCAACTATAGCCCTATTTTTTCATTCAGCAACCCCATTCTGTTGAGGGTTGTACGGAACTGTCAACTCTTTCTTGATACTTTCCTGAGCACAAAAATCTTTGAAGGCATTCGAGATATACTCGCCTCCATTATCAGACCTCAGTATCTTGATCTTCTTCCTAGTTTGGTTCTCCACAAGAGCCTTAAACTCTTTGAACCTACTGAAGACCTCATCTTTATTCTTCATGAAATATATCCACGTCTTCCTGGAGAAATCATTAATGAAGGTAACATAATACTCATATCCATTCAAGGATATTGTTGACATAGGTCCACACACATCTGAGTGTACAAGATCCAAAATCCCTTCGGATCTAGTGTCGCTGCTTGGAAAACTGGTCTTGGCATATTTCCCAAGAGCACAACCCTTGCACACCTCATGCTTTTCTGTCTTCATCCCAGGCAGCCCTGTCACTATTTCCTTAAGAATATTAAGTGCTCCATGGTGAAGGTGAGTCATCCTCCTGTGCCATAATTCTCCTATCCCTTTACAGCTACTAACCAATGCATGTGCTGGCTCAAACTCTAACCGAAACAAGCTGCCATGCCTGACACCAATCACTTTTGCAATCTTGGAATCTTTGGGATGAATATAGACTTTTTCCCTCTCAAAGGTCACTATGTAACCCTTGTCTTCCAAGGCAGAAACTGAGATTAAATTCTTTGTCATGCCAGGGACATACAACACATCCTCCACCAACAAAGGTTTGCCAGACTCCCTCTGAAACTTGACGGTGCCAATACCAGTTGCATGGTACTTGGCATTGTCTCCGAGCTCAATATAGAAATCCAGCTTCTTCTCCTCCAACTTGGTGAAACATTCTTTGACTCCCGTCATGTGGCGAGAAGCCCCACTATCAATATACCATACCCTGTTGGCAATTGAACTTGAGAGACAGGCAATGAGCGAAAACTCATTTTCAAATCGTGATGCAAACTCGTCCACCTCTGCTGTAGCAGCAAATTGCTTCTTCTGCTTGTCCTTATTTTTCTTATTCGGACATTGACTGGCATAGTGACCCATCTGATGGCAGCAAAAACATTTAATCTTGCTCAAATCTTTCTTCTTCCCACTCTTGGAAGAAGAACCTTCCGATTGCTCTTTATTAGACTTCTTCTTACCCTTGCTTGCAAGAGCAAGATTTTCTTCATCTTGAACCTTCTTTGTCTGATCTCCTCGATGAGCACCTTCACGGATCTCCTCCTGAACAAAATCATCCCAAAGTCTTGCCCAATCAGGTAGCCGATCTCTACCGACAACACACTTGACAAACACTTCCTAGTGCTTTGAAAAACCATTCAAGGCTATACGCACCAACTCATCTTCTTTAATCGTCTCTCCAACAGCAGCAAGCTCATCCCTGACCTGTGTCAGCTTGGACAAGTAAGAGGTCACACTCTCGCCTTTGGACATCTTGGTATTATGCAATTTGTCCTTGAGCATCATCTTACGACTCTGATAGTCGCTCTGATAAAGTTTTGTGAGCGTATCCCACATCTCCTTGGCGGTGTCTTTCCCCGATAAATGAGGAATTAAATGATCTCTTACTCCATCCAGGATAATCCTTTGAGCTTTGGCCTCTTTGACTTCATGCGAATCTAAGGCAACATGATCATTTGTTGGTGGAGTCACTTCTGTGCTAGCATAGGTCCATAGCCTGTTCTCCTTGAGAACATATGTAATCCAAACCTTCCACTGCAAGAAGTTAGACGTGCCCTCGAGCCTGTCCTCGTATCGAACACTAGTTGCCATAGCCACAAAAGAATTGGAGACAAAAATCTAATGACTTTTTTTTTCTTGAAATCTGCGTTACAAATCTTGGCTTCGTATTTAGAGTTTAGTGCTCTGATACCATGTTAATTTCTATAACCCAACAACAGATTAATTGCACAATAAATTCACAGAAAGAAATCTGATTTATAACAATTAATACAACTGGGTTAATTAACAGCTAATAACAGCGGAAGCAAAAATAATATGAAGCCAAACACAAAAAGACAATAACACAGATATACCCAGGAAACCCCAATGCGGGGAAAAACCTGCAAATGTTGGATCTTCTATTCAGCGTAACAGCAAACTTTTCTTTCAAAAAATACAATATGAGTTTGCTACAACAATCTTGTATTTATAGAGCCTAGCTGCTTTACTTAGCGTGCAAGGAAAGAATCTTTCCTTGTTTTCTTTGGCTTTATTTACACACAAAATCACTCTAGGATTTATCTTATCCTCACAAACTCGGAAACATTCTATTAAAGAATAAAATCCCACTCTTGGATTTATCTTATCCTTACAAACTCAGAAACATTCTATTTAAAGAATAAAAATCCTGCTATTGCTAAAAATCCAACTCGAATTGATTTAAAGCAAATCTTATCTTGAGTTGCTTTAAAGCAAATCCATATCCCACTTTTCTAGCTACAAAAATCAACATAAATGACATGAATCAGTTAATAGGAAGTACTATGTATATTTTAACCTGTCACTGATCAAACCCATCAATCTGTTCGGATTAGCTAGATTTGATCTCTCTCGTTAGAAGCCTCTTACTATATTCAGAGAAGCTTGTCAGCTTGAATGGAAATTAGAATTCTTTCACTCCATTAAATGAAGTTGATTGGAAAGGAGATTTCTAACTATAAGAACAATGTCCACTGTAAGTTTGTATCTATTATTAAGTTTAGATTGTATATATTGCTAAAATATAGTATTCATTTGTTTGCACATCATTTTAAATCGTGCACAAGGATTTACATATTTTCTATTCATATAATCTACATATCACTATTTTTTGATGTGTATAGCAGCTCTATTCCTTCATCTGGTATCAAATCTAGACGCTGTAGAGACAGTAACATGAAAAAGAGTTCAATGTGGTTTCCAGAAGTGCATGTTGCTTTGTGCAGGGTTATTTTATTACAGCAATGTGAGCAGACACAAGAAAAAAAAATTTGCTGTCACAAAAAGTAGTGCTGAAGTAAAGTGCTGTTTTTGTTTTCTCATATTAAGAAAGAGAAGCCAACTTGTTAAGGTAAGAACAGTCATATAAAGCAATTTGAACTGAGACTAGTGTAAAAAGGAATATGATCAAACATTTGTTTTGCTGCTACCAGCAAAGAAAAAAGTATCTGCTGCTGCGATTTGTTGTGACCATTGATTTTGCATGTTAAAATAATTTTTTTTGTGTATTCAGCTGGCACTTGTGAGAAAGGAAGAATGGTTTTTAACAAATATTTTGAATGAGAACAAATACGAAACAATATAGATATAAAAGTTACAATTAAATCTGACAAAGGATAACAGGAACACTGAAAGTTATATATTATGATCTGACAAATGATAACAAGAACATCAAAAGTTATATACTATGATCGAACAATAATAAGAGATATCATCGAAATATTTTGAGAAACAGTATTTTGAATAACAGAAGATGGCTGACTATGTGTTATTCTTCCATGCAAGATTTTTCTGCCTCTATTTCTCCGCCGTCTCCTTTGCCGCCTCTGCATTTGAGGTCAACACAAATTACTATTAAAGGAAAGAAAAAAAACAAAAAAAAAAAATGCAATAAAAAGTAAGATGAACATACCTGCATTGGATTCTCTAGAGGGATTATCAACACTCTCACCCTTCTTTCGTGCCAACCTAAGATGATCTCTGAGAGATCTTGGTATGTTTGGTATTCTCCTTATCTGATAATGAGGAGGTTGGCTGACACTTTCAGATCTTCCATTTTGAACTGCAAAAAAATCACTTCTATCAAATAAATTCTCTTATTTGCTAGTTGGGTCTCTCAATAGTGATCTAAAAATGATTCAGGAAAGGAATAGTCTTATATAATAGAAAATCACAGCCATTTATAGAGTGGGTGATCTCACACTTTTGTTAGTTTAGAAAACAAAACAAAGAAAGACTCTATTATTAGCACAAGGGTCAAAACAACAGGTTGTACAGACACTTGAAAAATATAAAAAGAAGAAGATGATATACCTGTATTTTTCTGACCATCTTGGCTGTAAGAATAGTATGGAATTAGTTAAGAATTGTATTCAATTGAATATTTCAATCATACCCTAATTTTATAAAAAATAACTCTTCTCTTTTGTAGAACAGAGAATTTTATAAAAAAACACTATACAAATAGAAGACATGAACCAGTCAAGTATGAAGTAGAACTTAACCTTCTATTGATGGAATCCATCAATCTGTTCTGGTTAGTCAAATTAGATGTCTCTTCCACTAGAAGCCTTGCAGCTGTTTGAATGGAAAAAATAACTTTAGTGCATATATAGATTTTTAAGTAGTTTAGAGTCAACATACCCGTTATTTTCTATAAAACTTGGCCCCACACGTAAACATTAAATCCAATACATCATGCATAAACATCAATTCCAATACACCAACTTTTTACTAAAAATAGTTCTTACACTAACTCTTTATGAAAATGAACTTTCCAAATACCTAAATAAAAATAGTCACAATTTTAAATTTGGTAGATTTATATAGCTAAAAAAAAAATGGTTACAATTCTAAATCCACTAGTTTCAAAAACCAAAAACACAACATAGAATGTGATATGATTGCTACAGTTTCATAGGAGAGTGTATTTGAGTGTATCTTGGCCAAAGCATGGGGAAGATTTAATTTCTAAGTGCAATGAGAATTTACATTGGTGATAAGGTTTTCCACTTGTGACCCCACCAGTTCATAGCTCCGGGTCAAAAGGTGTACTTCTTATAAAAAGAAACATAGTGTAAGTGATGAATCCAAGGTGATAACGATCACATGCTTTTATAGTTAACTTTTACACCTGTAAAGGTTTAAAAGTTTCATATTAAATTAACTTACATGTAAAATTTATTTTTAAAGTTAATATATTTTTAAAAAAATTAAATATTAATTTTTAAAAAAATATTTATTAATTTCTAGAAATCAAACTACTAAAATTTAGCATCTAAGTATATAAAATTTATTATATTTTACAAAGTAAAAATAAAATAAAATAAAATAAAAGAATTACAAAAATAATGAAAGGTGGTTTTTTCAAAAGCATAATGAAAAATTATTTAGAAAAGTAAACAATTTTATTAAAAAGATGTAAATAATGTAATAGAATAAAATAAATTTTAAATAAAAATCAAATTTTATGTATCCATGTATGCACCAAACTATTATAGGTATCTTAAATACATTTATCTAAGAAAACTATTTTATTAAATAACAAATAAATTTTATGTGTCCATGCATGTATGCATAAACTATTATAGGTATCTTAAATACATCTAAGAAAGCTAACTTGTATTATAAATTTAATATAGGCACCATAGAGCTAAATAATTAATATAGTATGTGGATTATAGTTGGAGTTGATTATTGATATAAATGTAAATAAATAAATTAAACAAAATTAAAAGTGATAAGTAGTTATATTGTGATGATGGAGAAGTATTATAATAGGTGGCACAAAATGAATCACTAATAGTTTTTATATTATGGTAGATTTTAGATTAAAGTCACATATTATATTATTCTAGACATAGTTTTTTTATATAGATATAAACTTGTAATACATAGATCTAATCTAAAAAAAATTCAAACTATTGAATCCTACTCAACTTCATCTCTAATATTTAAATAATTATAATTTTTGGTGTTATTTATAAACAAGTTTAAGCATTTTTTGGATTTAAAGTTTAATCTTGTACATGCAAGACTCGTTATCTTACAATTTGGAGAATTTGTGAAGGGTTAAGAACATGGTTTATAAAGTATTATCCTCACTTGCTTCTCTTTTTCATAATTGCATCCATTCACACCTCCTCCATGTTAAGAGTTAAAAAATACATCTCATAAAATCTTTGCCCTCATTGGGCTCTCTTTTTCATGATCACATTTGTTCACACCTAAATCATGTAAAAAAATCAATTCTTACATTCAAGACTACTCATCTAAGCAATTAAAAGTGTTGTCCTCTTCATGATTGTATTCATTCCTATCTTTGCCATGTTAAAATTCTATTTTGTATATGTAGGACTCATACATTACAATTCATAGAATGCACAAAGGGTTAAGAACATGTTTTGTAAATGTATTTTCATCACTTGCCTCTCTTTTTCTTAATTGTATTTATTCACAACTCCTCCATGGAAAATTTTATTTTTGAGATTCATAACTAATTATCACCTATTCTACATATAGTCTATATTTCTTGACACTTGTTATAGATGCATGAAAAATCATAAGAGTTAAATAACACATCCCATAAAATCGTTGCCTTCATTAGCCTCTCTTTTTCATGATGATGGAGGAGCATCCATGGCTCAATGCAATCCTATGTCAACTTGAAGGTGTCATTTTCAAATTTTTATAATTTTGGTGTGTTGAATTTCATGTTTGAATATTGAAATTCATATTTTGGTGTGGGAATAATTATCTTATGATTTAGGGAAATTAAATTTGAATTTGGTTCCAATTTTGGTCAAATTAGTGAAGAGAAATCATGGAGAATATGCTTTAAAATTGAAAAAGCAAAAAAATAGGAAACCTGGGGGTGGGCACCCAAGTTGTGGATTCTCTTTTTGCTTTATTTGGGAAAGAATTAAAGTCATTTAAAAGCCATATTTCATTTTTGCTAAGTCTGTGAGATTTAAAACAAATATTTTATGCATATTTCAATATTTAATTGGATTTTATTTACTCCCTAGAGGTGGAGACATTGATTTTCTGGAGATGATTTGGAATGAAAGCAAAATGAGATTGAAATTCATTGAAATTACATTTTAGGAGATCAAGATGGAATAAAATTAAATTTCATTCATTGTTTAGGGGGGTTTTTCACAAGAAAAACAAAAAGAAGAGAAGGAAGGTGTGCCTTACCTATAGAAGGCCATATATTTGAGGTTTTGACAGATTTTTGGATGTTGGTAGAGGAAAAATCAACACAAGACTGTGCAGATTGAAGACATTGTTTGTGTAGGGTGTTTTGAAGTTACAGGTGCTGGTGAAAGAATTGACTCCAGACTTTGGTTGTTGTTGCAAATCATATTGTAGATGTTTTCCAGGGGTTCATATGGCTTGCTACAACCTCTTCCATGATTGGTTTGTAATAGGACAATTTCCCTTCTTTTAATTCAAGAATTTACTAGTTGCATATTGCAAGCTGGATTGGCAATTATTTTCCAAGTTTCTCTATATGTTGTTGGTTGAAGTTTATGAGATTTTTAAATATAAATTGTAGAAAAATAATTTAGTTTAATTAGCTCATACATTAGTAGTATCAGAGCAAGGCTGATTCTGAGAGTGTGAGCAGACTTCCGAAGAGAGGCAACTTGCACCAGTGACTGTGAGTTGTGGGTGTGCAACCATATTTGCTAGAGGAAGAGGAAGAGGATGGGATTTTGTAAGGAATGATGAATTTAGAGCTTTGAGAAGACAAGTTGAAAATTTTCAAAATGAGATAAGGAGAGGCTTTGCAAGAATGAGAGATCCAAGAAGTGAAGATGAAGAAGATGAAGAAGAAACTACAGAGAATGCTAGTTTAGATATTGAGCAAAGAGAAGAAATTGTAGAAGTTGCAAATGACCCACTACTAGAAGCTTTAAAAAAAATGGGAAAGAGGCCAAAAATGGATGTACCTACCTTTAATGGAAGCCTTAACCAAGAAGAATTAATAGATTGGTTGAATGAGATGGAGAAGTATTTTGAATTTGAAGAGATAGAGGATCCAGACAAAGTAAGATATGAAAAAAAAAAGGTTGAAAGGACATGCCTCCATATGGTGGAGAGATATTCAATTAGAAAGGGGAAGAAGAGGAAAATAAAAGATTAACAGATGGGATAAAATGGTGGAGAAGCTTAAAAGAAAATTTATGCTAATAGACAATGAATTAGATTTGCTTAAAAGAATGCAAGGTCTAAAACATAGCAACAAAACAGTTAAAGAGTATACAAAAGAATTTCATAAAATTCTCATAAGAACTGGACATTCAGAAGTAACCAAGGAAAATATTGCAAGGTACATGAATGGGCTGTAGTCAAGCATTAAAGAATAAATGAGATTGGTTAGAGTTGTTACAATGGAAGATGCCTATCAAATGGCATT
>VDFB02176296.1:0-21098 GCA_007258455.2 Sequoia sempervirens
TCAAAGCTACTCATAAATATAAATAGATATAATATAGTAATATATATGAACTCTCATCAACCCCCTACTATATTAGAGCATATGAAGAAGACCATGTGAAAACAAAATGAAAATAAAAAATTGGGTCAACATGGAAGGGAGGCCTAAATTCCCCCAACACTTTGCATCATCCCCAATTATCAAAAATTAAGGCACAATAAAGAGAAGAATGATGTTATGAAATAACTTGCACAATAGAAGAATATGATATGAAATATGCTGCAAATACTTGATAATAACTAAGAATAACAAGCCACTTCGAGGGGGCAAACCTCCAAATATCTCTAATGAGAACACACTTCACAACTTGATGATGAAATAAGACTCACAACCTCCTATATATACCTATTTATGCCAAGGATATCATCTATAGGCCGACTTAGACACACACCTATATAAGACTTAGGATGACCTAAACAACTAAATAACAATATACTAATGATAATATGACTTAATAGAGAGTTAATATAGCCACAAGCCGACTATTCATAACTTGATGTACAATAATATTAAGGGCGTAGCATGCCCCCCTTCTTCAAAGAAGCATTGTCCTCAATGCTAATCAAGTTTGGAAACTTTTGAATGAACTCCTCGTCTTCCCATGTGGCATCTTCAATTGGTAAATTCTTCCATTGGCTGAGATACTTAGTGATAGTTTTATTCCTCAGCTTCTTTGTGCGTGTTTGGCGAATGCACTACGGTTCCAAATGATTCTCCCTTCTTCATCCCATTTCCGGAAGTGTTGTTTGAGTGGGAATATTATGCTTAATTACCTTCTTCAAGCGAGGAAACATGAAAAAGCTGGATGTATCTTTATTTCTTAGTGGCAACTCAAGCTTGTAGGCAACACTACCGATCTTCTGCATGATTTGGTATGGACCATAATACTTTGGAGACAACTTATTATTCTTTCTTTGCTGCTTCAGTGAGATTTGATTATAAGGTTGCAATTGCAAGAAGACCCAATCCCCAATTTCAAAACTTCTTTCACTACGATGTTGGTCTGCCTGTTGTTTCATTCGATTTTGTGCCATGGCTAAATTCTCCTTGAGTCTTGAAAGTACTTGTTGTTGATGAAGCAAGTGGTCTTCTACTGCTTGAACTCTTGGGGACACCTTAATTGATGATGTGATGGAAGGAGGATGATATCCATAAAGTGCCAAAAATGGAGACATTTTTGATGAGCTATGAAAATAAGTGTTATACCACCATTCTGCAAGTGGTAGCCAATCTACCCACTGAGACTATTTCTCTGAAGTGAAACAACGTAGATATCCTTCCAAACACTTATTAACAACCTCACGTTTGCCCATCGATTGAGGGGTGGTGACTAAAACAATTGAGTGCCCAAACATGAGGAATGAAATCTTTCCAAAGTGACTGAGTGAAGATAGGATCATGATCACTAACAATAACTTTAGGTGTACCATGTAGCTTTTGGATATTCACCAAAAGCTTTGCTAACTACACTTGTTATGGGGATGTGCTAATGCAATGAAATGTCTGCATATTTAGTGAGCGATCAACCACCACCATGATGACATTATGACCTTTAGATTTGGGAAGCCTGTGATGGAGATCCATGGATAGCATCTCTTCCCCAAGCGGCTACAAGGAATAACTAAGGGTTGCAAGAGACAAATTTTCTTAATTGTCTCCCCTTTATTTCATTGAAAAACTAAACATTCTACCACAAATTTTTGAACATCCCCTTTTAGCCCTTCCCAAAAGAATCCTTTCTTGACTCGATGATATGTCTTCAAAATCCTAAATGACCTGCGGAGACTCATGCAACTCTTGTGAGAATCTTGATTTTAAAGGTTGGAATTCTTACTTGAGATACAAGCGCTCGTTATACCAGAGTATCTCCTTCAACAAAAGAAACTTATCGAACTACTGAGGATCACTTTTTAATTGCTCGATGAGATTACTTGTCCACAACATTTTTCCACTCTGCTTTGGCTTCCTCCACCCAATTTTCTTGTAATATTGAAAGGGCACACAATAAGGCTTCATCTTTCTCATCCTTCGCCAGTGCATCGTGACAATATTTTTCTTTCCCTTTCTTATACAATTTCAAAAGTCATATCCTAACATCTTAGTGACCCATTTTTGTTGCTCTTCAAAAGATAGTCGTTGTTCCAAAAAATATTTTAGGCTATCATGATCTGTCTTAACCTTGAAATGTCTACCCAATAGATAAGGCCACCATTGTTTCACTGCATGGAGTATTGCTAACATTTCCTTCTCATAAATAGGTTTTAGTAGATTCTTACATTTTAATTGTGACTCTCAAAGCGGGTGAATTAGAGCCCAGCTAACATGAGCACTGCTCCTATCCCATTTCGAGAAGCATCACATTCCACAATGAATTCCTTGGTGAAGTCAGGAGTGGAAAGTACTGGAGTTGTACACATAGCCTCCTTCGATCTCTCAAATGTTGTATTGGCAGACTCATTCCAATGAAAAGAATCCTTCTTCAATAGAGTGGTGAGAGGTGCTACTATACTACCATAATTCTTCACAAATCTTCTATAGTACCCTGTCAATCCCAAGAATCCTCTTAGTTTCTCAATGGTTTTTGGAATAGGCCATTCCATGATAGCCTTAATTTTGTTAGGGTCCACCTTTACTCCATGTGAAACTATGTGTCCCAAATACTCCACCTCTATAAGACCAAAAGCACACTTGGATGGCTTAGCATAGAGTTTATGATCTTCAAGTATTTATAATGCTTGGTCCACATGTTGCAAATGTTCTTCCCAAGTCTTGTTGTAAATCAATATATCATCAAAGAATGCTAACACAAACTTTCTCAAGAACTTCTTAAAAATGGAATTCACCAAACTTTGGAATGTAGATGGTGCATTGGTAAGACCAAATGGCATCACCAAAAATTCATAATGACCCTCATGAGTCTGAAATGCTATCTTACAAATATCCTCCTCCTTAATCCGAATTTGGTGATAACTAGATCTAAGATCTAACTTGGTAAAAAACATAGCTCCATTTAATTCATCTAGCAAATCATCAATGACTGGAATTGGAAACTTATCTTTAATGGTGTACATGTTGAGCCCTCTATAATCTGGACACATGCGCCAAGTATCATCCTTCTTATGTACGCCCTGCCAGAAGCAGGGTAAGCACTTTGGCTATGCCTAATGATTCCTGCCTCTAGCATCTCTTCAACATTTTTTCTATCTCACTCTTTTGTATGTATGGATACCTATAAGGCCCGATGTTCGGTGGTTGGCTACCTAGAGCTAACTGTATGGCATGATCATAATCCCTCTTAGGAGAAAGTAATTTAGGCATATCTGCAAGAACAAGCGAGTGGCGATCAATTATAGCTTGCAAATCTAGATGAGTAGGAGTAATAGATTGAGAGACTTCTAATGAACATAGTTGGGCCACAAATCCATCCACTCCTTTCTTAAGCAACTTTTGCATTTGATGAGAGCTTACCATTTGTGGAGATTTTTCCTTCAACCCCCTTATCTCTACTAGCCTTCCTTCTGATTGAAATCTCATGAATAGTTCTTGGAAGTTCATCTCAATTATTCCTAATGTAGTAAGCCATTGTACTCCCAAAACAATATCTGCTGCACCCAAGTATATCGCATACATTGGGGTATCAAGTTGATAATCTCCCATGGATAATTTAATGCTATGACACTTCCCTGAACAACTAATTGTACCACCATCTGCAATCAAAACTTGAAACTCTGGAGCTGGATATATGAAACAATTTAGATGAGTAGCTAACTTTTTGTTGATGAAATTATGAGTACTACCTGAGTCGATCAACACTAGCCACTATGCAGCTTCTTTGAGAACCCACCACCTTGAGAGTTTGTGGAGGGAATTTGAAACATACGAGTGCATGACAAGAAATGATTGGTTGAGAATCCACGTGGTCCTCATTTGACTCCCTTTCATCTTCTAGTATGGGTTCCTCCTCTTCTTCGTCATTAGGGACCTTCAATATAAAAGAGCAGGCTGCTTTTCACTACATTTATGTCCTCAACTGTATTTGCTATCACAATTGAAACACAAGCCTTTTGCTCTTTTCTCCTCAATTTTTTGTGGAGTCGACTTAGTAGGTTGTGTTGAATATCCTTTCTCTCTTGTCACATTAGCCCCTTGCTTCTTAGGAATCAAATATTTCTCCTCTACCCTGCGTGCTAAGATAAAAGACTCATTTATGGAACTAGGGCTAAACATGCGTACCTCATGTTGACTGTGATCCTTGATACCACCCAAGAATAAGTCATTCAAGTTTTCCTCCATAATTGAATCCACCCTTAATGATAGATTTTGGAATTGCTGAATATAATCCTTAACTGATCCTGTTTGTTGAAGTTTAGCTAGCTGGTTGAAAAAGTTGTATGTGACGCTATTGCTATATTGTGCATGGAGTTCCTCTTTAAAAATTGACCATGAGACAGTGAGCCCCTTTTTACCTCGATGAGTGCAAAGCCAATGATACCAAATGAATTTATCTGGTTCTAGATATAAGGAAGCCATCGTGACCTTTTGTCCATTTGGGATTTGGTGTACTTCAAAAAAATTCTCCATTTGGTTTATCCATGATAGAGGATCCTTACCATCAAACTTGCACATATCCACCTTTGGAAATAAATTCCTAGATCCCATAGGAGTACTAAAGCTTGTGTTCATAGTAGCTGACCTAGAATTCTCACCTTGGCCACTTGAGAACTCCTTTCTTGATTTAGCTATGTAGGTGCTTAACATGTTTCGCATGTCCGACATATCTCCTCTTAGGTCACACATATCCATCTTAATTGAGGAAATTTATTCCTTTACTTTATTGATTTCTTCATTATGATTAATATCCTTGATTGTTTCACCATCCTTATCAGGAGTCTTCCTCGGAGTGACAGCATTCTTTTTACCCCTTGTTGCAGGCCCCGTCATGATGGAAACCACTAATGTTGAAATAAATCACACAAATTAAACTTAAATTCTCTAAAAATTTTACTGTAATATCCTTTAGTATGTCTTCAAAAACCCAATAAAAATCAGACTCCAATTCAACAAGATGTACGAGATATGTAGATTCCAAAAAAATAGTGTAGAAACCCTAATTCTACCATAATTTGCTTAATTCTGCTAAAATTCTTCTAAAATATGGATTGCAGCTTCTTCAATATGTTCTTCAAAAACCCTTTAAAAATCAGAAAAAAATTCGCCAAAATATGAAAGATATGCTCTTCCCAAAATCGCCTCCAAAATTGAGAAAAACCTTGCCTCTATGGTGCCAAGATCATGCTCTAATACCACTTGTTATGAAATAACTTGCACAATAGAAGAATATGATATGAAATATGCTGCAAATACTTGATAATAACTAAAAATAACAAGCCACTTCGAGGGGGAAAACCTCCAAATATCTCTAATGAGAACACACTTCACAACTTGATGATGAAATAGGGCTAGCCTCCTATATATACCTATTTATGCCAAGGATATCACCTAGGCCGACTTAGACACACCTATATAAGACTTAGGCCGACCTAAACAACTAAATAACAATATACTAATGATAATATTACTTAATAGAGAGTTAAGATAGCCACAAACGGACTATTCATAACCCGATGCACAATAATATTAAGGGTGTAGCAAATGATGTGACAAATAAAAGAAGTTTACAACATAAAAATTCTCTTGTATCCAAGCACCTACGAGGGTGATAAGGGTCCTCCAAGAACACATAAAAGAAGCATGTGGGAACACAACACACACAAATCTAATCTACAGGTAAAGAAGATGTGCCCTCCTAGCCCTCATCAACCAAGAGGTCATTGTTCTCCTAATCTAGATCATCATAAGGGGAAGGCAGATGAGCCTACAAGAGAAAGATAGCAAGGGGAGAACCCTTTGACTCTCTTGTGACAAGAGAAAAGGAAGAGGGCCCCTCAAGTTCTTCTTCACTCAATTCTTGTGAGGTAAACGTCAGAAATTTTACAAAAAATATTCTGACAAATTTGGAACATCGTCTACCAAGTTGAACATAAACTTAATGGGCGTGCCATGTGTCAACTAAGTGGGCGATGAAGGAGGCACTCGAGATCCACTCCCAGGATCACTGAAAGACTCAAGGGTAGTGATGAACTCTAGAGACATCAAGGTTGCCTCTTTCACTAAGATGGCATAGGCCAGAGAAGGACTAGCTTCTGAAGAAGGCGATCCCTTCTTTTGACCCCCATTAGAAGCAGGGATGTCCTCCATCTTTTGCTTCATCAAAGGATGCAAGATCCTCATAGATGAAGCCAAAGGCAAGGAGGAAGAGGAGAAAAACACAATGGATACCACCAAGGTATTCAACATATCCATGAGTTTTGGAAAAGGTGGGATGTCCGAAAGGGACATCAAAAGAGGAGGCTCAATTGAAGGAGTAATGAAAACTTGCACCCTTTTGGTGTAAGGATCATCTAGACTCGTAGGGGGAGCCAAGAGAAAGATTGAGGCAAAGGGAACTAAATTAGAAGGGGAAAAAGAGGAGAACACAACATAAGACACCAAGGAAAGAGGTTCTAGCTCCCATTCGTCCTTTCATGAGGAAGCCTGCTTAGTGGATAGAGCCTTCCTCTGGAACTTACGCTCAAGTGCAAGGAAGTTTCTATGGCTCCGAGAGCTAGAGGCTATAGCTTGAGAAGGAATGAAAGGCTCCTATTTAGTCATTAGAGAATCCATCACAGTCATTTTATATAGAGGGAGTGATTCTTGGATAGGAACAAGAGGAAAAGGTGCAAGAATGGAAACAACAACAGGTGGGGAAGCAAACTCAAGTGCCTCAATGGCAAGTCTCTTCCCATTCACTACCTTAGGGGTAGGAATAGTAGGAGGCCACAAAGGTCTAGATGTAGGAGTGACTCCTTGAGGACCCTTCCCCTTACCATACACAATGGGCCGAGCCACCGTGGGTAAGACAAGAAGGTCAAACACCTAATAGTTGGCCTTTTTCCAAGCAAATACAATTGGACTCCCCAAGAGATGCATGAGGGCATTAGTCAATGGCACCACAGTAGGGCGAGAGGAAGATGCAGGTGGAACTACAGAGGAAGAAGAAGATGCTAGAGTGGACTTCTCCTCCTCCCTTTTTTGAGTGGCTGAGGTAGCCTTATGTTGCGCTATCATGGAAGCTTTAACTAAGATAGGATATGGATAAGGAAGGTAGGTCGCTTTCGGCTCTAAGCCCCCATTCTTATATTTCACATAAGTTCAATACAATAAGTCCATCCTAGGAGGGGGTGGGTGCATGAAGTTGGTCGCACTTTTGTGGCCAAATGGGAAAAATTTGTTGAAAAGAGATAACGCGAGCGCGTTATAATGTGAGCACGTTATAACACACTCGTGCTATGTAGTTTTAAAAGAAAAAAAAAAGAGAAAACTGTATCATTTTCTATTTACTATTTCTCAGCTCTACCTGCAACCAAAAACCATCACTTTCACACTCGCATTCTAGGAGGAAGGATTTATATGAATTTCATAAACAACAGTTGGATTTTCTTTGCAAATATGGTGCCACGACGACGAAGAGGTTCAGGAGGTAAGTATTGTTTGCTATTTGTTTTGAATTTCCTAGTTTGAAATTGATTTTGTTTGTTTTAGGTTAGATTTGATTTTTTTTTTAATTTGTAGGAAATCCTACAAATCCTCAACAAGAAAAGGAGGAAAATCCTCAATAGAAAAATCCTAAACAAAATCAACCTCCCCCACCAATCACTCAATACCCTCTTGGCACTCAAAGAAAATTTGGGTGGTGAGAACAATAGGAAACAACGAGGATCTTATCCCGGTGGTGAGTGATCCAAATAGCTCAACCATAAGGAATTCTTCTAGAAAATTCATTAAAATAGATGTTAAAAATGTAGATCTGATTACCCAACAAATATGGATGGCAAGATAGGAGTAGGTAGCGGGCATATTAATATGAATAAAATTATGTATATAAACAAGTAAAAGATTTAAAAATTACTAAAGGTGATTTATGCTCTTTATTCACTGACCCTAGAAAAAATAAAAATCTTAGCCTCAATGCGAAGAGGTTTCCTATTCATTGGTGCCACTACCAAAAGATTAGGAACCATTTTTTATGATAGATAATTGTTGGTGATTTTATTACCAGCGTGCAATGGTGTGGGGATCCCCAATGGTACATATGGAAACTATATAGTGAGTTTGCATTGAACCAAATCCCAAATTATTTTAATATGAGGGAGTTCTAGGGGAGAGGTGGTGGGTCAGCTTAGGATAGGCCCAGTGCATAGTCAGATCCTGTGCGGCAAGGGAGATGACCTCTCCCGCTAGAGCTACCTCATGAGCTTTATTAATGATACCTACCATTGCGAGAGTGCTGATGTAGAGACATTGCAGGTGATCACAATTTTGACCTGGAGTGTCATCCATCACACTATCCCTATTGTACAACACCATCCAAGGGAGTCTTCAGGTGGTGGCCTTCGAACCCATGTGTGTCAATCTTGTGGGGTGACTTGTTCGTATGACCCTACCGGCACTCAGGAGGGTGCTACGCAAGATCCATATGCTACTACGCAGCCTAATCTATATGCATCTATATAGGGATGGAAGGATTGCTGAAATTTTGCATGATGTAAATGCTATCATTAGGAGTATGTAACTATTAAACAATTATAAATTTATTACATGTTAATAGCATTGTTTATGAATAGTATTTTAATATGTGATTTTGGATGTTGAAACGGGGAGGTAATGTTGGAGGTTTCAAAGGAAACACCTCCTAGTGCGATAGATTTGCTCAAAGCGTTCACGGAGGTAATATAGAATAAAGAAAGGCTTAATAATGAATTCTAATTTTAATAGATTTGTAGTTTATATTCATATTTTTTAGTTACGTTGCATTACACATCATTCAAACTCAAAGCATTACTTCAAATTCGATAACTAATAATCAAAAATATATAGTTTAATACTTGTACTCAAAATTTTGTTCATTAGATCTCATACATTATAAGTCATCACGTGGATCGCTATTGTAACTTTTTTATGATTGAATAATTTATTGTTTTATTTTCAGATGTTGGTGATAGAAACACTACCAAACATTACAAGGGCAATGGATATTGGTGTTTCCTCCGCTATACAATCCTAGATGGCTCTAATAGGGGAGGTATGAGGCAAATTATTAAATTTCAATTTACATTCGTTGTTATAGATGAACTAGTTCTAGTGAAAAATCAAACCATTATTGATTCATAGTTTAATTCCTATTTGGATGGTTTATACAGGGCTTGAGCATGTCTCAACATCGGCGTGCAAATATTTCCATCGAGGAGAGTGATCATGAGATGGCCATAAGTGATTATTTTGTTAAATACATCAATTTTTATAATGTAATTTCTATATATTAATGTCTTTACTTCTTATTGTAACAGTTAAAAATTCACCAGGAGCTAAACCCTAGGAGGAGTAGCAGGAGCACTCCTCAAACACAGTAGAAATGACTGACAAACTTATTGTGATTGGATTTCCAAGCAAAGGGAAAGAAAATTGTATTTGAATCAGAGCATGGAGAGAAATGAATTTTGAATGCAGAGCCCTTTGTTGTATGCCTACATGGCAATTTTGTACATATTTTGTATTGGATATATTTGACATTGTATGCCTATATGGCATTCTCATAATCCTATATGGCTATTTTTTAACTATATTTTATACTTATATCGACATATATTGATGTATGCGTACATGGCTATTTTCTTTTAATAAATTTTTTTTTTATCGATGGTGTCCATATTTGCATTATAAATTCATGGTTCAATAGATATGAGTTATGTGTATTCAATTGTATACAACTTACACACATATACTTTTTGACTTACGTGTGAACATCGAAAAGTGTGAAAATTTTTGTGTGTGGAAGTCAAACGTAAGCCAATTTTGCAATTCTCAGTTCTTGCATACTCGATCTTATGGACTTATTCCTTCCTAGCACATATTGTGAATATTTCTCATTTGGTGCAGAAGATAGATTCCTCATTTTTGAACCACTCATAGCAAAGAGATTCACAATAAGACTTTAGCATTGGAACACTACTCCATACTTCTCTTGTCTAGACCATAAAGGATTGAAAATTCTTAATTTGATGCAATGATAGTCTTGAGATGATAATTTATATAACCATGCCTATTGTGAAACTTCACATCTAATACTACATCAACAAGAACTTAAGAAGTGTTGCATAAGAGTGTTAGGTTTGATAGGCCTTCTCTTCCCTAAGGGAGGAGAGCCTGCATCTTGAATTTTGAACAAAATTTTAAGAAGCAAACATTTTACCTAAAAGCTTCAAACCTAGATGAAATATTTGGCTAAGTCTATCTTGAAAATTATCAATGCATTCAAACTCTAAAGGAGATTCTCCCTGAAAAGCAAACTTTACCCTTTTTCCCAAGGAAAGAAATTGCAACAAGTTGCATGTGATTTATCTTATTTCTTTCTCACAGTTCCTGGTCAATCATTCATGGCTTAGGATAGTTCCGTTCCAAGGAAAGGACACCCAAAAAATCACTGAGATTCTTCTACGATCTGCAAGAAAAAGGTTTTGGCTCTTTCACAATGTAAATAATTATGTAACACTGTTTTCTTGTTTTCCTTCCACATAGAAAAATGTTCACACTTTTTAGATTGATCAATGATCAATAATGGCTAATTGTAAACACTTGACTTTTTTATGTTTTGAACTTTAATTTATAATTTTGTATCACTTGTTTCCAAGTATCACTAATATTTTAATATTTGACTATGAAAGTGGTGAGGTGTATTTTTGCTATGTTATTTGTTGACCATTAATATCTTGGTGTATTCTAAACTTAATTAACATTTGCAAATATGTATATATTTTTTATTTTTATGTTTTTGTATTACCGAACCCAAAACAAACCCAACCCCAAAAAAGAATTCCCGAACCGGCGAACCGGGTTCTCGAACCCGAACCCAAACCCAAAACCGAACCGGTAACTTAGTAAAAAATAGATTTTTGTAGTTTATATTCATAGCGTTGATTACATTGCATTTCACATCTTTCAAACTGAAATCATTGCTTCACATTTCATAACTAATAACTAGATGCTGAAAGATGAAAAAATTTCAATTACAATATAGTTTTACAAAGTCAACCTAAAAGCGTTATGCAATTACTTCACATTGCGCTAATAACTAAGACAACTTTATGAGTGCATTTTCCTGTCATGGCATTCTATGAGACCACATTTCTTTGAGGAATTTTTTCAAATAGTTCACTGTCTTGTCTATACTACCACATTTTTGATACATGTCTACCAAAGCATTTTGTGAAATAGTTCAAGTGTTGCCTTGTTGTTATGGATGAGAAAGCCTAAAAGAAATTCTTTTCAAACAAGCTATGGATCTTGGAAAAATATATCAAAAAGCATAATAGTAAGCAATATCATAGACAAGAGTGAACTCTTTGAAAAATGCCTCAAAATAGTCTCATGACTAATGGAATACCCGGGACAATCAAAAAGAGGCTGATTGTCATGGCATTCCATGCACCATGAGACCTCATTTCTTTGAGGCATTTTTCAAAAGAGCTCCACTTGCCTTGTCTATGCTAACACATTTTTCATACATGTCTATCAAATCATTTTTATCAAATAGTTCATTTGCCTTGCTATGGATAAAGCCTAAAATAGGTGCTTTGAACAAGCTATGGATGCTTAGAAAAAAATATATCATAGCATAATAGTAAGAAATAGTATAGAAAGGAATGAATTGTTTGAAAAAAAAATGCCTCAAAGAAATGTGGTCTCATGGTGGAATGCTGCATGACAAAACAAGTGTTGTGGATTGTCATGGCATTCCATCACCCATGAGATATTCTTTAATGACCTCAAGCAGGATGGATTGCCTTGTCTATACTACTACATTTATCATACATGTTTACCAAATCATTTTATCAAACAGTTTACTTCCTTGTTGCTATGGCTAAAATCCTAAAATAGGTGCTTCCAAAAAAGCTATGGATGCTTGTGGAAAAAATCTATCAAAGCATACTAATAAGCAATAGTATAGAAAAGGTAGCAAACTGTTTGAAAAAAAACATCAAAGAAATGTGGTCTCAATGGTGATGGAATGCCATGACAATCCATAGAAATTTTCTTGTCATGGCATTCATCATGCCATTCCATCACCATGAAACCACATTTTCTTGAGAGCATTTTTCAAAGAAGTTCACTGCCTTGTCTATGCTAACACATTTTTCATACATGTCCATCAAGAAGCATTTTATCAAATAGTTCATTGCCTTGATGCTATAGGCTAAAATCCTAAAACAGGTGGCACAAACAAGCTGTAGATTAGCTTTGGAAAAATCTATCAAGCATAATAGTAAGCAATAGCTATGGTCTCATGTTTTTCATAAAAATCAAGCATTGATTTTATTCACATTTTTTTCACGTGAAAATCAACTTGAACTAGATTTTGTATTATGGAGCTATATTAATTTTCCACTTCAAAAACCAATGTAACAATGATACAAAATAATGTTTGATACTACAAGAAGGCATCAAAATGGCTAGTGTACTAAACAAATTCTTATGATTTATGAATAATGTTGATAACTCTACTCAGTTGGCTTCTTTTTTCAAAATCATACAAATTGAACCCTAACATCAATAGACTCTATATATCAAGCTACCATAATTCAAAGTTACATCAGGCCCATATCGCGAGACCGGCTGAACAATGAGGAGGAATGGCCTGTTCAACATGCTACCTCAAACCCTTAAAGGGATCGTCGGTTGAAGGCGTAGCTTCAGGCAATTCCACGGCGTATTTGGATCTGAAAGGGACCATGCCTGGCGTAAAATTCCTACTTGAACATATTTGGAATAGTTTGTTTGAGGTAACACAAGTTGCAGAAAAAAAATTGCACCACTTTGCAACTTTCCACTACTTACATTTGACACTTTTTCCATCAACTAAAAACTGGAGACTATGGGAAAACCACTCTAAGATAATGAAAACTAAGGGAGGTTATTGTAGAGGGGACTGATGTGATCTCATAGGATCCCGGACAAAGAAATTTTAAATGGTATCAAGTAACCTCATGTTGAAGTTTGCAGCCATTTTCCCTTTGGACCCTTAAAGGGATCGTCAGGTTGAGCGTGGCACCGAGGCGATTCAGCGTGTTTGAAGGTGAAAGAGGACCGTACCTAGCATAAAATTTCTGTTCAAATGTGTTGGAACAATCCATTTTGGTCACATGAGTTGGAGGAGAGCGAAAGTTGCCGACTTTTACAACTTTCCACTACTTCATTTGACATTTTTTCCATCAATGAAAACTGGACTACCATGGGAAAACCACTCACGAGGATAGCGAAAAGTACGAGATATTTTATTTGGGGATTGCTTACGTCATAGCATTAGACCAAAGAAGTTTCTAAGCATCACGATTGTCAAGTAACCTCATGTTGAAGTTTGTAGCCATTTTCCCTTTGGACCCTTAAGGGATCGATCTGGTTGAACGTAGTTTAGAGTGATTCCGCATGTTTGGGTGTGAAATAATACCATTCCTAGCATAAAAATTCCTATTTAGGTATGTTGGAATAGTCTGTTTGGTTACATAAGTTGCAGAACAAAAGTTGCACCACTTTGCAACTTTCCATTGCTTCCATTTGACACTTTTTCCATCAACTGAAAACTGGACACTACAGGAAAACCACTCTGAGATAATGAAAACCAAGAGAGGTTATTGTAGAGGGGCCAAACACGATCCCATAGGATTAGATAATAATTTTCTAAGCATCATGGTGTCAGAGTAACCTCATGTTGAAATTTGCATCCATTTTTCCCTTTAGACCCTTAAGGAATCGATTCGGTTGAGCATAGCTCGGAGTAATTCCACATATTTGGGTGTGAAAGAGAACCATGCATAGCATAAACATGCATATTTAGATGCATTGGAATAGTCCATTTGGTCTCACAAGTTGCAGAATGAAAGTTGCACCACTTTGCAACTTTCCACTGCTTCCATTTGACACTTTTTCCATCAACTAAAAACTAGACACTACAGAAAAACTACTCTGAGATAACAAAAACTGAGAGAGGTTATTGTATAGGGGCCTAATGCTATCCCATAGGATTAGATGAAAATTTTTTAAGCATCACGGTGTCCGAGTAACCTCATGTTGAAGTTTGCAGCCATTTTTCCCTTTAGACCCTTAAGGAATCGATCTAGTTGAATGTAGCTTAGAGCGATTCCACGTGTTTGGGTGTGAAAGAGGACCATTCCTAGCATAAAAATGCCTATTCAGATGTGTTGAAACATTTCATTTGGTCTCACAATGTGCAGAATAAAAATTGCACCACCTTGCAACTTTCCACTACATTTAACACTTTTTCCATCAACTGAAAACTGGACACCACGGGAAAACCACTCTGAGATAACAAAAATCGAGATAGGTTATTGTAGAGGGGCCCAACGCAATCCCATAGGATCAGACACAAATTTTTTAAGCATCATGGTGTCCGAGTAACCTCATGTTGAAGTTTGCATCCATTTAACCCTTTGGACCCTTAAGGGATTGATCCAGTTGAAAGTAGCTTAGAGCGATTTTGCATGTTTGGGTGTGAAAGAGGACCATGCCTAGCGTAAACATGCCTATTCAAACATGTTGGAATAGTCCGTTTGGTCACACTAGTTGGAGAATGAAAGTTGCACGACTTTGCAACTTTCCACTGCTTACATTTGACACTTTTTCCATCAACTAAAAACTGGACACAACGGAAAAACCACTTCGAGATAACAAAAACTAAGAGAGGTTATTGTAGAGGGTCGCAACATGATCCCATAGGATTAAACAAGAAGTTACTAAGCATTATGGTGTCTGAGTAACCTCATGCTGAAGTTTGTAGCCATTTTCCCTTTGGACCCTTAAGGGATCGATTTGGTTGAACATAGCTCGAAGCGATTCCGCGTGTGTGGTAAAATTTTGAAACCTGGTGGAATGGTGGATTTAGGGGTCCACTTCATGTTGCAATTTGTTTCAGAGTGAAAAATGGAGGTTTGCAAAAGTTATCTGATGCCCTAAGTCAGTTTTTCCCTTGTAAATGTATGAAAATGGTCTTTAGAATGCACTTTCAATAATTTTCTAATAATTTAGTACTACAGTGTTGGGAGTCAAAAAATTTGAGTTCTAGTGATGCCCTAGGTTGGGTATGTGAGTTTTCCTAGAGAAAATGAAGGCTATAGGTTGTGTATTGGTGAATTTGTGAAGGGACTGAGTGTAGAAAGGTTTGGAGGGTCTGTGCAGACCTGGGAAAAGATGTTTTGAACTTTGGTTTGAGTTTTCGTGGCTAGTAGTGTGGAGTTACAGAGAAACCCTAGGTTTTAGAGTGAAATAGGAGGGTTTTTTGGAGCAGCACCTTAGAAGACCTATACAGAAGAATTGATCAGAGAATTTATGGTTTTGTAACACAATTTCAGACTATCTAAGAGATCTTGTGGTGGCAAGAAGTTTAAAGAGTACTTTGTGTGTAAAATTGGGCTAATTGTAGTAGCCTTTGAGCAGGGTGACTTGAACTTTCTTTGTGTTGTTGCATAAGAATCTCATGTGTAATCTTGGTTGAGTGTTTTTTATGATGTATGGATGTTGTTTGGATTTTGAGTTGGTATTCTTACAACGTTCTCTAAAGGATAGGTCTATTTGTTGTTACTGGTGAATTGGGAAGCCATAGTGTTGATTTGATGAAAGTTGTGTTGGAAACTTGAATCTGAGTTGGAACTTGGTTCCTTGAGCCTGATTATGTGTTCCTCCACCTTAATATTGCATCATAGGGGTGTTGGGGTGTGCCTTGAAAAGTTGGCATCTTCCTTATGTAGGCCTAGTTAAGCCTTGTTTATGGCTTGTAAATCAATCTTTTGATACGTTTGTTTTGGGTGTTTGATCTTGTGCTTTTGGGAACTTGTCGAGGATGGTATTAGGAGTATAAAACCATGTTTCATTGACTAGTTAATTCCTTTAATCATTTTTTATTTTGACTGTCCTAGTCGGTGAATGTTGCAAAGTTGCATGGGATTGTGTAGAAGCCATGGAAGAGTGGATCTTTTTGGGTGCAAGGTCTATTTATTTGGTCATGTTGTTTTGTGTGAAGAGTGTTTACATAATCCCTAAGTCCTATTGAGATTTTTGGTTGTATGAGTCAAGTTGAGTGGTCAAGTTGCATTGTTGAGAGGAATAGTGAAGTTGGTGTGTGCATATAGAGTATTTGAGAGAAGCTTTTGAAAAGGAAGTTGCTTCCCCTGCCACTCTACATCATAGTGGTATAAAAGCTTCAAAGAGTAGATTTTTTTTCATTTTTTAGGTTGTGAAGAGAAAGGAAGAATTGAAGAGTTTGGTATTCAAAGATTCCTCCAAAGAACAAAGATATGGCTAAAGAGATGAAGGAGATGAAGGACAAACATGCTAGAGAAATCAGAGAGTTGGAGGAAAGAATCATAGCCTTGGAGACAAAAAAAAAGAAGGGATGTGGAAGAGAGTGAATAAGATGAAGAAGAAGATGATGAGTTTGAAGACATGGAAGAAGAACTTGATCTAGAAGACCAAAGGATTGCAAAGTTGGTAAGGGCAGTTAGAGATGACAAGCCTAAGGTAAAAATTCATGTTCCTAAATATGGTGGAAGTTTAAATGATGAAGAACTAATTGAATGGATTGTTGCATTAGATAATAATTTTGAATGTGATGAGGATCCTGAGGAGCAAAGAGTAAGGATTGCAATGAAAAATTTGCAAGGCCATGCTTTGCTATGGTGGGACTACTTTCAATTTGAGAGGAGGAAGCAAGGAAAGTCGAAAATCACCTCATGGGACAAGATGATATCAAAACTCAAAGGTAAATTCTTACCCAAGGATCATTAAGTTCAAATGTTTAAGAAATTTTAAAGCTTAAGACAGAAAGAAATGGATATTAAGTCTTATAATGGGGAGTTTTATAAATTAAGTTTAAGGTCTGGTCATCATGAGAATGAAGATGAAAAAGTTGCAAGATATATTGGTGGTTTGAGGTTAAACATGCAAGATGAATTGGTTTTGGATAACCCTAGGAGTGTAGAGGATCGTTATCAAATGGAAATCAGAGTGGAGGAGAAGCTTAAGAGGAGACAAGAGAAATCAGTGAGAGGAAGAGGTGGTCTGGTGTAGGAGCACCTTGACTCTGAAATTTTTTTTGTAAAGATTTGAGTTTTCAAAATATGAAGGCATTGTAAAGGCCATTCTAAGTCATTGAAAGGCCTTTAGGAAGTAAATAGAGTCAAAATACAAAAAAATGTCATTTTTGTCCCTAGTGATAAGGTTTCCAAAATTGTTCATTTGTTGTCAAAATTGTGAAAAGGCAAAAATCAGAAAAAAGAACACAAAAATCAGAATGTGAAGAGACAAATTGGGAGAGGAAAGATTTTGGTCAATTGGAAGCTGAAAAGGAACTTTCATAATTATTTTAAAAGCTATAAAAATCATGAAAAGGCATGGAAAAAATAGAAGTTGAGTCTTTGTAATCAGATTTTGAAATAAAATCTCCTGTTTCTGAGTTTGTAGCACTTTCTCCATTGATTTTATCTTATATTGGTAATTTAGGAACTTCAAAAGTTTAAATACTTGTGTGATCTCATTGTAGGTAGAGCTAGTTTCATTCACAAATAATTTGGAAGGTTAGTTTTGAGAAATAAAAGAAGGAAAAGCAATTTTTTGTGTCCCGGGCAATGATCCTCACTCTGTGATTTTGAGAGTCTTATAAGGAAAATATTCTCCATCCCACCATTATAGGCTAGTAGAATGGTGGGATGGATGGTTTTTAATGTTTATTTAACATGTTTTTGAGTGGAAAGTGTGTCAAAAAGTAATAGGGAAGGCGTGGATATGAAGATAGTTGTTGCTCCAAGAGGAAAATTTGAGTTTTCCATATAAAACATGGTGCCTACAAGTTGGAACGGTTGGAATAGAATTTTTTTTGATATGGATAAGGGTTATTATGTTTAGGAAGACTTATTTACAGGTGTTTGCAATAGTGGCAGGTGATTTGGAGGTTTGTAGATGATATTTCTTAAAAACCCTCACTTGCTTGTGCTTTAAAAGCCTATAAACAAGGGTTTACTATTTAAATATATTGCTGGGAATTTCTTACCTTGAAGATTGATGATTTGTGAGTTTTTCCACCTGTATAAATAATTTTTATGGTTGGTAAGTCATTTGGAGTTTTTTTAAAGGTGTCTCCTTTGTTAAATTGGCCTATTTGGGGCTCTTTAGTAACAAAGAAGTCAGGACAGCAGGTGTGTGTTCCCAAAAAAGTGTACCTGAAAATGAGTTATGTTTTTCATGTTCAAAATGGGTACTCAAAAATGTATTTATCTTGTAGAGATTCATTATGTTTTGCAAGTTACACCCGATTTGGTGTTTTGGCAAATTTTGGCCTTGTGAATGCAAGAAACTAAGATTATGTGTAGACAATGATTTGAGTGTTTGGTTTGGGTTTGTAACTATCTAAATGATGATGAAAAATGTGACTCAAGGTCTGGAAGAAGTCCTAGAGCAAGGTTTTTCATTTTAATGTCTTGAACAATGTGGAATCATGGTGTTTTGAGTAAGCAAAATGGCATTTTGACTGCTAAAAGTAAGGAATCTGATAAAACAACATTTGTGAATATGATCTTGGTATTGTTTCAATTAGAATGATGATGATTATAGTGTCCTGGAATTTTGATAACAGGTTTGAAGGGAGAAGTAAATGAATGTTGGTCTTTTTTCCTTGATTGAATCAAGTTAAATGGATGGTAATAGTGAAAGTTGTAGTGATTCAAAATTTCTAATAGTGTTATGATGAATTTGATGAAAGTGTGGATTACTAATTTGAAAAATTGATGACTGGTAGCCTTTTAGTCCAAAGTGAATTTGATGTATTTAGTTGAGTTGATATGTGAAATTGGTGAAATGAATAGTGAATTTTGAAGAATTTGTCAATTGATCTTCTCCAAGATGATTTTGGGATAGAAGTTCCCTATGTTTGTGTTGTTTAGCAATTGATATTGCATCAAATTGGTATCAGAGATGGTTTTGCAATCTGATATTGCATCATGGTCCTAATGGAAGAGGAAGAGGAATGATTTCTACATAAAAGCATCTAAATGAAGATTAAGAAGGAGCAAACAAAGGTAAAGATCACAATGTTGATTCTAGAGGTGGTTTTGGTTTTAGAGGTAGAGGAAGGTATAGTGCTAGTAGAGGTACTAATGATTTTGTAGGAAGGTGCTACACATGCAATGAGTTCGGCCATCCTTCATGGAAATGTCCTGAGAGGGTTGGTATTTCATCAAGTGGAAACAAGAAGATTGATAGGAGAGCACAATTGGTTCAAGAGGAGGAGTGTGAAAGCCATTATTCTGCAAGTAAGAAGGTAGATCTTAAAGTAGGGGAAATGTTGATGGTGAGAAAGACAATCTTGAAAGAAGCAAAAGAGGAAGAACCTTTGCAAAGGAAAAGTCTCTTCAGCACTAATTGTAAGTCCAAGGACAAGGTATGTAGAGTGGTCATTGATTCTGGCTCAACTGAAAATATGGTGTCAATGTGAAATGGTAAACAAGTTAGGCTTGAAAAGAATTCCTCATGAATGTCCTTATAAAATTTCATGGTTAAATTATGACCAATCTTTATTGGTGAATGAAAAGGTTGTTGTAGACTTTCAAATTGGTGTTTATCATGATAGTGTTGTTTTTGATGTGCTTCCAATGGATTGTTGTCATCTCCTATTAGGAAGACCTTGGCAATATGACAAGAGGGCATTGTATGATGGTAGGGAAAATACCTATACCATAGTCAAAGATGGTTATTCTTTTGTTTTAACTCCTCTTGTAGAAGATATCAAAGGTAAAGAATAGGTAATAATGTGTGGTAGGAAGGAACCTATAAATGTAATGAAGGAGAATTTTTTTTTTATGTTGTTACCTATCCTAGGACTGATAATATAGGGGCAGCAAGTGTGACTGTAAACATAGGGCTGAAAAGTGCTTTGACAAGGAATTTGCATGAAAGTATTGTTGTAGGGACCATTGAATTTCATGTAGTTAAGAGTAAGGAATAGGTTTCAAATCATCTTCGCATCCATACAGACCGTACAACAACAAGAAAAGTAAGAAAAAACTAGTAAATTTCTAGAAAATAACATTCTTACTGATCAAAAAATGGGTTACAAATCAACCAAAAACCTCTCCTTCGAGGCATTGAAGGCTATTATACATGTAAATCTCATTACAATGCCTTAGGTACGAGTTGTTCTCATAGATATTTTACAATGTCACTCATGTACATTCGAGATTCTTTTCTAATGTCTACATCATAGGTTCTCATTTAGAGGTTACCTTCAAATGAGTAACTTGAGATTCCCTTGCAAAGATTCACACGTTCTTTTATAATGGCTTCAAATCAGAATTGAGATTTGTCCAGATCATCAAAATAAGGATGTTGCACTATTTTTTTGGCTGAGATTCTCTTTGATGGCTCAAAAATCAGCATTTTCTACAAGGAGGGTCCAATCAATTTTTACTTGTTTAGTTATAGATACGCAAAGGAAAAGAATAAAAAGAAATACCTCATCCAAAATAGATGGAAGGAACTTACAGATAGGCATGGCAGTCTCTCAACTTAGTCAGTCTTGGTCATACATCTTCACTAAAGATACCTATTGCACACAACACCTCTCATGAATAGAATTTATTGAAATTCGAGATGCTCTTATAATGTCTACATCATAGGTGGTCATGATAAGGTTAAATTCAAATGGATAACTTGAAATTTCCTCACCAAGCTTCGCACGCACTTTTGTAATGGCTTAAAATCATAATTGAGATTTGTCAAGATCATCAAAATAAGGATGTTGCATTGCTTTTCTGCTTGAGATTCTCTTGGATGGCTCATAAATCTGAATTTTATGCAAGGGGACACCAATCAATGTTTTCCTGGTTACATACAGATACACAAAG
>VDFB02176298.1:0-15603 GCA_007258455.2 Sequoia sempervirens
TTGCTCACATCATATAATTATTCAAATTGGCATCAAAATGCATGGAATATACTAATGACAGAAGGTCACTCTCTATATGTTGAAAATAAGGTACCTCAACCTACAAATGATGAGAAAAAGTTAAAATGGATGATCAAACATGCCAAAGCTCTTGGGTGTCTTCGTAGACTAGTTTCTTAAGATTTGTTGTTTCAGATTGAATCATGTACAAATTCTCATGAAGCTTGGGAAAAATTGAAAACATTGTATGGTACAAAAGATGAAGTAAGAGGCTATCAAATTGATAATGATTTGATGAATCTTGATCCTAAAAACTTTGACAACATCCAAGACTACATCACTAAGGTTAATGATCTAAAAGAGCAATGTAAAGCATGTGGAATTGATAAGAAGGACATCCAGTTGGTGTACAATACAATGAACAAGCTTGGTCCTGATTATGCTTCCTTTATTTCTAGCTTTCATACTCATAGATTGACTATGGGGTCTGCATACACTACACCTTCATTTACAACATTTTCTGAGATGTTGATACATGAGCAACAAAAGCTTATCTCAATGGGTCTCATCAAGACTTCTAAATCTCAGGCATTGTTGGTTAATCAGGTGAAAGAATCAGAATCAGATAAGAAACAGAAGAAAGCAAAGAATAATCAACATTCAGATCAAGTAAAGGATAATCCACATTCAGATCAATCAAAGAAAAAACCATCTTCAAAAGGAGAATCATCTAAGAAGGAGAGACCTTTTTTGTGCATATTGCAAGAAGGATGGACATGAAGAACACTATTGTTATAAGAAGGACATTGATGAGTTGAAAAATCTTCTCAAAAAGAATCACATTGATTTGCCTTCTAGAATGTCTGAATCTTCTTCTCCTTCTACTTCAAAATAGTCTAAAAAGGACAAAGGTCAAACATATATATCAGGATATAAAGGACAAGCTCTTTGTGCTCATTCAAGTCCAGGATCAGGGAGATGGCTTCTAGATTCAGGAGCGTCACATCATATGGCATCTTCACAAACTATCTTCTCTTCATTTCAGCCTTGTTCTATGTCTCCTATCTTGATGGGAAACAATACATACATGAGTGTAATAGGGAAGTGATCTATTAGCATTGGGGATAACACTTTTCAGGATGTCTTGTGTGTTCCTCATTTGATGAACAATCTACTTTCCATTTATCGGATTACACATGGTGGAGATGGGAGAACTGTGGAGTTCACTCCCGATTCAGTTATCATTCGTGACTTGGAGACTAGAGATGTCATTGCTACTGGGGTGGTTGATCATTCATCTCGGTTGTATTCCTTTGCACAGTTTGCTTCTGATGATGACAATGTTCCTTCGACTGTTGATCACAACTATGATTCTGAGGAGACATTTGGCTTTTTGAACTTGGGCATACTCACATCCGATCCAATACTTGAGCCTTGCATTTCATCTCCCTCCACCTACTATTACTTGAGTTCAGTGATGCTTGTGTTGCCTGATTTTGGCTCCTAGTGATTGATTACAGCAGGGAATACACATAGTCTTCCAGATATGGTTACTTTGGATGGTTTCCTAACAGGTATTTCAGACTTTTTTGTGGAGTCACATCTTTCTGACTTGGAGGACACTCTTGATAGCATTCATCTTCTCTTTGATGAAGATGCACCTTCTTCAGTTGTTGTGAGGGAACACCTTGACCCTCTTGTTCATTCTCTACATGATCATTCTTCATAGTTTGGCGTGAGTGTGGATTCTTTTGGACAACATTTGGATGAGGTTTCTTTGTCTTCAGAGGGGATATCTTTGTCTTTGGATAGTGCTCTACATTCTTCTCTAGATGTTGGATGGTACTCTTCGGCGGTGTGGCCCACAAGCGATTGGAGTGGTTGACTTTGCATCGACAAAGAGACACTTTGGGCATTCTTTAGAGAACAACATCATACATCATCCATCTTCTTGATATCTTGCATACATCCTTGGTTTGTTTCTTCCCAAGGGGGAGGAGCGTTGTTGATGAGATGGATCATCTTCAGCATTCAATGTCGACTTCTACCATTCTTCGGAGACTCAACATTGAGGGCCTGCTGCTTCTCTTCTACTTCTCTCTTATGGGGGGGTCTTTTTCCTCACATGGGGTTTTTACCTTCTCATGCATCATTGAGAGTATTTCCCTTTTTGTATTTCATCTCTCTTTTGAGGGGGAGTTTTGTCCCATGAGGTTTTCTCCCTTTCCTCGCTTGTGAGAGATTTCATTGCATTGATTGCATTGTTTGTACATGGGTACCTAACATGGCCTAGTAGCCGGGACCCATCGTGCATTGTTTTCATTTGTGCACTACTCCCTAAGTTGCACTTAAGGGGGGGTGTTGGTGTAATTAAATATCTTGTACCTTGTCCTAGGTCATAATTACACCTTAGTTAAGTTTACTTAGGGACCACATAGGAGGTTGTTGGAGAATTTCCACTTTTGGTGGACTTGACATCTCATCACCTCATCATTTCCACCTTTTATGGATATATCATGTGATTATCTCTCCATCTTTGGTGGAGTGATAAGTTTTCCTAGTTGTCTCATGTCATAAGATTCTGACACTTGTCATAATCTTATGCCCTCCTATGTTCTCACCTTGGCTATATAACCAAGGGGTCTTTCTCATTTGTAATAAATCATAATCAGCATATCATATTAATGACATTGAATACAGTTTATTCTTGTCATAATCTTTCTCTCTCTTCTTGTGCTTTCCATTTGATCCATAGATCTTGGGTGGCTGCCATAGCCAATTCTAACAATGGGGAATGATTTGCTAACAACACTAATATTGCTCACACTTGTGCATCTATAGCTCTAGAATTTAAATATAAATTACATATGTATGAGTAATGAAATATTCTATAGATTTAAGAACCATCAAACTAACAAACCTTCCACAAGACAATCTAAATAAACAAGCTAATGATTAGGAATACAAAAGTAACCAACATAATGATTATATTGACTAAGTGATGAATTGATGTTATAAAGTAAAAATAAGCTAGTACTTATATAGATCATGTCAATGCATGATAAGTGAAAAATAGCTATAATTAGGCATCCTTAATAGATGGATTTGACTAAAGTTATACATTCATGATAAGTACAAAGAACTAGATGAACTAGCATAATACAAGGAATGTGACTCAACTAAGATGAGCTAAGTATTAATAAGGTGTATAAGACATTCATGCACATGACTAATTGATACAATTATCTAAGTGATTATGTTCTAATTAGGTGCTTATAATGATATAGTAATAAAACTAATTGCAAGTAAAATAAAATGCACGAATGTGCATGCTAGGGATGTTTTTGTGTGAGCTTGATTCTTGAAGTAATTTCTTCCTCTACCTCATTAAGAAAAAAAATTAATTGAAGTGGAGCTCCCAACCATAAGGGATAGCTTGTTTGGAAAGATTCATGAGGACCTTTGGCTACATTTTGAAAAGATTTCCATACTCTTTCCTGTTAAAAAGATGAATTGTTCTCTTTCTACAAATATATGGAAAACTATGTGGATTTCTTAAAGTTTGTTTATAAGGACAACATCTTGGAGGTGGTGGTGTATTTGTTACCCCATTTATGTTTGTTTAGAGTGTTGTTTATTTCCCTCTATGTATATTTTTCAAGTCTAGGGTGGAGCTTGGGAGTGGTCTTTTGGTGACTAAGAGTGGGGTAGTGATTTGAAGGGTGGTGGATAGGTGCATGGCCTAAACAACTTGAGGTAGTTTACATAGTTTAAAAGTGTGTTGATGTTTATATTTCAATTGAATTAATTTTTCCCCTTTTTAATCTATTGTTTTTCTTGAATGAGGTTCTTATGAACCCTTGACTAATCAATTGAAACTAAAATAATACAATTTACAATTAACACTCATAGAATTTTACTATCATCCTAGCCTTGTATTAATCTTTGATACAATTGCCAAAGTTAATGAATCCATGGAAGGCGATTAAGTCATGTCACAAACCCAAGTGTTGTGCTGCACACACAAGGAGACCAAGGGTGCACACCTTGCAACATCTTTCCCTATGTTTTTAATGCAATTTGCATGTCACATTATCCCATTGTAGTTGTGAATCAAGAACAAAATGCCTTTAGTTAACTTCACCACCATAAACCAAATACTTTTTAAAAATATTGTTTTATGTGCACCTAATTGTATGGAATCTCCCATCTATGCACTTGATAAAAGTGCTTGCTATTATGGCCATACAATTGATATTAATGCCATTTTATTCACTTCGTGTTACAGTAATTGGCGAAAGGACAAAAAAGTGAATTGGGAAAAACAGATGAATCAATGATTTAAAAATTTGCAGTTGGCAGTGCTATATATTTGACATATAGTTTTCCAAATTTTAGATTGAGTTCCAACAGAGATTCATTCGTAATAAGACTATAATCCATAGAGTTTCTCATACATGCCTAGATGATTGGAAATTTTATCTGAGAATACAATTTTGAAGAGCTAATATTGGTTGCTTATCTATTTTGTTTTTTCTATTTTTTTACAGATAGAACCTAAACCATTTAAGATTAAAATTTTTTGATTTCAATAAAATGTTCACAGTTATGAAAGACAAATATGATAAAGCATCTATATTCTCAGCAAGATCTGATATTCTACCAAAATATCAACATGAATCTCAATGAGTAGCAAGCATCATCTTTTTAGAAAACCATTTTTTTAAGAAATATGATTCAATCCTTTCATACCAAACTCTAGGTGCTTGATTTAAACCATACAAAGTTTTCTTTAGTTTGAGCACTTTACCTTTATGACCTTTAATCTCAAAACTAGGTTGTTTCTCAATGTAAATTTCTTCCTCCAATACACCATTCAAGAATGTTGGTTTTACATTCATATGAAAGAGTTTCCAACCTTTTTGTGTTGAAAGAGCTAAAATAATGTGAATAGTATCCATTCTAGCAATAGGTGCAAAATTTTCATTATATTCAATAGCAAATCTTTGCTTGTAGCCTTTTACTACCAACCTGGCCTTGTATTTCTTTACTTTACCTTGCTCATTATACTTTGTTTTATACACCCATTTTACTCCAATTGGCTTCTTATTCTCGGGGAGGTTTGCAATTTCCCAAGTTTGATTTTTTCTATGGAGCCGCAATTTCTTCATTCATAGCTTTAACCAATTTACCATCATTTATTGCTTCTTCAAATGTAACATGATCACTATTAGAAAAAAATGAAAAATGACAAATATCTTCATTTACCTCTGTTGTTTCCTGATATATGTTAGTCAAGCTCCTTGTTTAATGCCACCTTTTTGGAGATTCTGAGGTGGATGATGAACAACTACTTGATGAAACATGTCAATGACTAGGTGGAGAAAGGTTGTCTTCTGATGAAGAACTTCTTCTTAGCGTAGATTTTTGAATACTACTACTACTGGCTTCTATGTTAACAACTGAATTTTTTTGTTGATTTGCAACTTCATCTTGAATGTTAACTTGTTGATATTTCTCTTTCAATTTCCAACACCACTCTTGATCTTCAAGAAACTTTGCATCTCTACTTGTCACCAACATTTTTGTCTCTAGATTGTACAACCTATATGCCTTGGATACTTCACTATACCCAACAAAGATACATTTTTCTACCTTATCATCCAATTTATTTTTGAGTGCATCTTGAACATGAGAATAAGCAATACAACAAAAAATTCTTAGGTGGTCTACCTAGGGTTTGTATCCTCCCCATGCTTCTTCTGGTGGCATGCCCCAAATTGAGTTCATAGGACATCCATTCAAAATATAACCTACACAACAAACTACTTCTACCCAAAAAAATTTGGGTAAATTCTTAGCATTAAGCATACTCCTTACCATATCTAAAATTGTTTTATTTTTTCTCTCAGCTACAACATTTTGCTGAGGTGTATACCTTGTTGTTAGAAGCCTTTTATGCCATTTTCAATACAAAAATTATGAAAATCATGTGAAATATACTCCACACCTCTATCATCCCTTTAAATTTTGAGAAAATAGCCACTTTGCTTTTCCACTGGGTATGTGCAAGGTTATCATGGAAAAAATAGCCCCTTATGTGGCAAAAAATTCAAAAAAATATGAGTTAGGCAACTTGACGTAAAAATTTGAATAAGTTATCTATATTAAATTTCAAAAATATGTAAGAATAGAATCTATAAAAAATTAAATTTAGTTTCTAAAATACTAGGTGTATTTTTTATTTTTTAAAATCTATTTGGTGAAATTTTGAAATTTCAATCACGATAGATACTTAAATTTTAGAGGAAAAAAGCAGAAGTAGGTGTATGTCGACCACCCTAACCACAATAAAATTATAAAAAAAGTATACAATTTTAGATATAAGTAGAGGACTCATGTTTAGATCAGTACATTTTTTTGTAATTTTTTTCCAAGTAAATAATTAATTATATTTTTTATTACAACTTTTTAAAAATATAAAAATTGTATGTCACGACCACCTTAACTTGGTCAAAACTTCATGAAATTCATTTTCTTTTCTTTTTAAATATATAGTATGCAAAGCATAGAAGATGCTTATGTTTCAAATTCAAAAATTTAATATTGTTTGAAAGCTATAAATGTTTTCAATCAGCCTATCAATCAGGACTTTAGTTGTAATTTAAATAGAAAATGAATAATAATTATTTATTAAATTCAAAATAAAACATAATTTATATTGGTGGAAAGTTGAGAATCTCCTTTAAAAACTCTCTTCGTTTCATTAATTTTGGGTTAAAAAAAAGTCGTTAGCCACATGGGCCATCATATCACTTACATATCGCCACTTTTTGGCCCATCATGATCCTGCACATACCCAACTAATTCTTTAAATTCTCTAAATTTCTTGAAAGTATCTAATTTATTTTTCAAAGGATACACCCAGAGTTTCCTCCTGTAGTCATCTATAATGTCAAAAAATGTTTCATACCAGATAACATGAAGCAACCTCAATTGGTCTACATAGATCTGAGTGTACTACCTCCAACGACTCTGAAGCTCTCCAAGAATCCTTATTGGAAAGGGTTCTCTATGGTGCTTTCCAATAATACAACCTTCACATTCTTCATCTAGTCTTTGGATAAATGGAAAACTAGTTACCATGTTCTTTTTATGCAAAAGATTTAGTCCACCAAAATTTAAATGATTGAATCTAAGATGCCTTAACCATTGTGTATCTTTTACAAGAGAACTAAAACTTAAATGCATATTGTTTATGATATTAAAAGAAAACATCTTATTAGTGGTCATGGGTATTTTGGTTATCAACTTGTTTTTACCATCAACAATAATGCATGAACCATTTTCAAATTTGGCAATGTGGCCTTTTTGCGCAAGTTGACGTACACTTAACAAGTTATGCTTTAAGCTTGGTACATAAAATAAATCGCCAATATAATTTTTCTCACCTTGTCTTGTTGCGATTAATATCCCCCCTTTCCCCATGACCGATGCAATTGTATCATTTCCCATATTGACTTCAAATTTGATGGACTCATCCAAATTCTAAAATATCTCCAAGTTGCATATTTTCATATGATTATTGCACCTATTATCAATATACCTTCTGTCATCATTTACTTCCTCCTTTGTGCTTCAAGTTAGCAAGAAATATCCTTAATGCCCTTCACCTTCATTTGCATATTAGGCTTCTTGTTTACTTTCATTTGAAATCTTTTCTCTACATTCAAATGCAAAATGTCCATACTTTTGATAGTAATACCATTGAATAGAAGATTTATCATACCTTTGAAAACCTCTACCTATTTGTTGAAATTTTCTCTACCTCCATTTCTTGCTTGAGTGTAACTACAATTTTCTTCATCACTTCTATCGCTTCTTTGACCTCTGCCTCTTTGTTGAAAACGTCCTCCTCTTCCTCTTCCTCTTTGTGCAGAAGATGCTTATGGTGTGGCTTGTTTTTCTTTCAAGGATACATTGCTCTTGAAGAATTTCTCAAGTGGCTTCTTTTTTTATTTATTTATTTTATGCTCATGAGTGTACAATGAACCATAGGCTCATGTATAGATAAAGACGTTAGATCTTTTGATTCTACAATAGCTATAACTACAAGATCATATTTTGCAGGAAAACTTCTTAAAATATTTTCAACAATTTTTTGGTTAGTCATAACCTCACCATTGATTTCATTTGATTAACTACCCCCATTGTATGAGTAATGAAATCTCCTAAACTTTCTAAATTTGACATTTGTTAAAATACCAAAATATTTTCTAAGCATTTGTAAATGAACTGTTCTTACTATTTCTATAGCTTGAGATGATTGTGCAAGAAGATCCCATGCTTCTTTGGCCTTTCAAGTGGTTGTAACTCTTGGAAGGAGAGTTTCATCAAGACCCTACACTATGAACAATAATGCTTTCTGATCTTTTTTTTATTATCCGTGGTAAATCCCTTTCATTTTGTGAGCACTGCTAATGTTGTTGTATTTGCCGGTTCTGAATATCCATTCTGCACAAGATCCCATAGTTCCTATGATCTGAACAAAATATTCATTTGAAAACTCCAAAAATCACAATTTTTCCCATTAAATTTAGTAATTTGCAACTGTGTACTATTAGCATTCGTTATCATTTCGAACCTGCTCTAATACCATATATTAGAAAAATAAACTAAAAACAAATCCTAGTACACAATGAATAAACAAGAAATTATAATACTCAACAATGAAAATGTGATTAAAGTCACGAGAGGCAGAGAACATAAAACTATTATATTTTACTAAAAAAAAATATAGCAAAATGTCTTCAAAACTTTATTGAGAGAAAAGTGAAATATATACATAAAACAACAACAACATAAAAGTTTCCAACAACCACATTGGGAAAATTTCCCAACTAGAAATAGTAAAAGCGGATACATTGGAAAAACATTCCCAACCAACAAGCAAAAAAAAAAAAGATTTTTCTTATTTTAACACCATCTCCCTAGGTGGTAAGATGAGCAATGACAATGTTGTGTGATTGCACATGCATTGACATAATAAGGTTAATTTTTTCCACTCATAGTCAATTTCATAGCTGCATGACTCCCACGTATGCCTCTGTAGTATGCTCCACATTGCTTATTATTCCCTTGTTCTCATTGACATTCAATATTTTGGGTGGAAGGCTCCATAAATCTTTCTATTAGTTGTTAATTATGAATAGATTGAAGCAATGGTTGTAGGGAGACTAATGTGGGGTGTTTAGGAGGTTGAATCCATGACTACTGTGGAAGATGGTGAGGCCATGGTAAAAGGTTCCATTTCTATTAATGATGCTAGGTACTGTGAATGCATTTTGTAGGAATGGTGTGAGGATATATTTATACATCTTTTTCCATAATCTTCATTGTTACATATACTAATTGCTCTTGTCTCAAATCTTCAATTTGTTGGTTCCTCTTTGGTGATTTTTTTTTTAAAAGGGTAGCAACGTGCTTGTCATATTTATTAGTCTTGTTCTCTATTGATATTCAGAATCTATTGCCATAGTTAAATTAGTTTATTAGTCTTGTTTGGTTTATAATAATGATAGGTGACCTAGTTTTCTAAAGTGTTCCATGTTGTTGTTTGTGTTTGCAAAATGTGATATCTCTGGAGAATTTTAGGAACTACCGAGCACTCACCCAAATTATATTGGTCAGAAAAGGTCCATCAATATCATTTCAGAAGTATTGTTTGCTATCATCATGATAACAAACGACTTTGTGAATAACTATTATTTGAATCCTCTAACCAAAAGAAGATATAGTGTTACACAATTCCAGGATATTCTTATACAGACTCTACGTGGATTTATATAGGTTTAAGTGTTTTGCTCTACTGTATTAGAATTCTACTTTATGTGAACATTTAGGTTGACTACAAAATGAAAACCAATGAATGTCACTCAACTTTCTTCTACTTTGAAGGCCAACAAGCACAATGTTAAAGGTATTGTATGATCATGAAGCTGGTGTAAGAGATTACCATTTGTGACTAATTGGACTCATTATGTTCTTTCTTTGACACAACTAAAGAGAGAAAATTCAAAAAGTATTTATTGAGTTGAATCTCCCCCTCTTTAAGCAACTACTTGATTTGGTGCTTGATTTGGTTGTGTATTTCCTTCCAACATCTCACTCAACTCATGCCCACTTGTGAATCATTTTCCCTTCGTCATGTTCTGACCAATTGTCAAAATAAGAGGGTGGAGCATCACCTTGTTTTCATACTCTTCTTTCTTCAACAACAAAGCTCTCTTTCTGAGGATATTCAACTCATCCTCTCCCATTATACACGAAACCTTATCCCATTCCCAACCATTGAAGAAAGAGCAAATGTCCTCAATCCAAAGTTTCTATGTCTGCCTCCTCCCACCTCATATTTTCTAGTAGCGTCTTCAAAGCTCTTTGATATAAGCTCTTGCAATTCTCTGTAATATACTATACTTGGGTAGGACTTTTATCTGTCAGATGTTTGTTCAATCGACTGCCCTTGCTCCATCCGATGTGATAGAATTTACATAATTTAAAAACAATATGTTTTGAGACTGACAGATACGATTTGAAATTAAATCTGATTTGATCTCAAGTAAATGAAATCCAATTTGACTTGATGTGAACCAATTTCTATCCTGCAAAGATTTGTTTCCAGATGTGAAGTGAATTTTTCTGAGACCATTGGCGGAAATCTGAAAATGGTTTATCAGCAAGACAAAATGGTTTATGGCATGAGAGAGGTTTTCCATCTTAAGTCTTGAAGTGCATGATTTCTTTTTATACCTCACCTTGGGATTAGAATAGTGTGTGAAGTTTTCTTAAGGTTGAATCGTTTCTTATGGGATTGATCTTCGATGTTCTTAGGACCTGATTTGGTATGCAAAAGTGATCAATACCCCATAGGAATTAAATTTGAACTTTATAGTTTTGCAATCAAATTTGTTGTGATCTCTACTCTTCATTGATTGGTAAGGGATAGTGATATTTAAAAATACATTGAGGAAGTTATTTGAATTGGACAAGATTTTTTTAAAATATTAATTGTTTGAGAAAAATAGTGGTGGTTATATATTTTTTGATTGAAGGTTAACACAAGTTTGTGGCTGATAATATTGAATCATTTTGGTGATCGTTCATATTTTTGGCCACCAACTATTTTTTGGTGAATTTTTCAAGAGTCACCAATCCTCTACTTGATGATTGCCCATTTTCTGCCTAGTTGCTACCATTGTCATGATTTGTTACCTAGCCACCATTGACAAACTCTGCATAACCCTAGCCCATGATCACATTGGTGACGAAGGGCTTACATTCAATTCCCAACTACTTGTCCCAGTGCCTAGATGACTAGTGGCTATTTTTTGGCCACTTGACTACAGTCCTCTTTGTCCATTTTGGACCTATTTTACAAAATCAAACATAAATTGAGTGTACAAAATCAATTTTGTACAAACATATAATCAAAAAGCTAGTTCTGAGCAATTTCTAGTGCTGCTAATATTTTTCTAGATTTTGGTGTTGGTGAGTGTTATTGTCTTTTGATGTCATATCTACCTATTTTCATTTTCTCATAAATGTTGGCTTGAATCTATATTTTTTTGCATTTCTTGTGGCATTGGTAAATTTGTTTAGTGCTTTATACAACTCTTAGACCCGATTTTCCAAAAAAAATATTAGATACATAGAGATCAAATTTGAAGTGATTTTTTTTTATTTCTTACTTTTTATTTATTGAATTTGTAAAAGGGTGTAGTTTTTCTTGTTGTGGGGCATAAGACTTATGCAACTTTCCTTTAAAATTTCATATTCTTCTTTTATAGCATTACATCAACCAATTAAACTAATAGATCATTTGCTGAAATTCTCGCATGAATGTAAATCTTGGGTCTCACCTCATTCTATCTCATCTTCTAATGGACCAATGGTATAATCCCACAAAAAGAAGCTCAAATACCACATTATGAATGTGGAAGCATGACAAATCACTTTGTTGATACATTATTCAATATAGTCATTAAATTATGGGTATAAAAAACAATATCATTGATAAAAGTAGTGGCAATTGGAAAACTAACATCGATCACCAAAATTGTTAAAAAACTATTAGAATCTTTTAAAATAAAAAATAAATTCACGAGTCATGACAAAGTCATCACAATAATTATTTTTTTGTTTGAATCATACTTACTACACATGTGTTGATTGGAACAATGACGATGCATGTACAGACTAGTATGGAAATGTACGAATGTACAAATTCTATACAATTATATGAAAAATTACAACCAGACTTCAGAGTTTAGTACCAGGCATAATTTCCAGTGGAAGGCATCTCATGCTCACATATCCCAAATTTGCAGGAAACTTGGGTAGCCAACTCCAAGACCCTGTGCTTACATCATACACAAGTATTTCCATGCTTTCGTTGGCTCTGAAACAGACCTTATCTGCCACACCCACACATTCAAACCAATTTGAATTCGAGCTCCTCTTAAATTCTTCACACAGAACTGGGCATTTTCCCAATCTCTTCCCACTTGTAAACCTCATTCGCCATCTTGTGAGAAACTAATTCCCACATAACTACGTCTTTCAAACTGTGATTTTCTTCGATTGCCCCAACCGTAATCACACCAGTCTGACAACAAACAAGCCGAACCCACAAATTCTTGCCATCTTCTATGGGAATGGCCATAACTGTGGTAGTTCCATGTTCAATATCATAGGCCATTATGCCGCCATTGGCAGTCACACAAAACAAAGAGCCCTTGTAGAAGAACATGTTTTCATTTCTTATAACCACATCAGGAATGGTGCCTGCAACTTTCCATCACTTGGTCGTCGAGTTATATGTTTCTACTAAAACTGTACCAGTGCTGCTCATGCCCACCACCATGACTGCATATTCTTCTGTCTTATTCCCCACTGATAAAATTTCCTTGGCCATAATTCTACTCTCAAAATCCATTTCTGGCAGTGTCAAACACGTTTGGCTGAGAGGATTGCAAACACATAACTTTGGAGAATTATAGCCAAACAAGAAATTGGCATTAATGTCTGCCAAGAGCAGCCCAAAAGCCGATCCTCTAAATTTGATGGGACAATCATGAGATATGAAAGATAAAAAAATGGTTCGCCAAGTGTGGGTGATGAAGGAATAGATTAGCATGGTTAGTTGGGTTTTGGCAGGGTAAGGAATGAGGAATGACTACCTATTTCTTGTATGGAATTGAAACATTGTTATGAGAGCAATTTATTATATTGATTCAAGCTTTGGTTGAAATTGACAACCGAATATATTCATGCCTTAACTGACATTAATAATAACTAGCAGTTGCACAATTAATATGTGTAATGTAATAGTCGATAGACACCACAGACTGATTTGCCGTAGTGGCGATCCCACGGCCTTGAAAACCAGAACTGGTAGACGCCCCAGCTACTTGGTCAGCTTCACCAACTTGAAGGGCACTGATAAATGCTTGGCAAAGGCATAGAGCTCATCCTCGTCAATAGTCTGCAGGCGCCTCACATTGCCCAGCACGACGCACACATTATGCACGACCTCCATGACGTCGCCGTTTGGAGTCCCCTCTGTCCTCACCAACGTCGCACCTTCGGCAACCCTCCTCAACGCCTCGCCCAGGTCTTTACACTACACACAAACGGGCGCAGGAATTTGTGCTATTACATGGGAAGAACCCCACCAGGATCTCCCTAGCGGCGTCAGACTAGAAGAGATCCCGATGGGGTTCCCCCACGTAAATAGGACCGGTCACTTGAATTATTAGTATTTGTCTACACTAAGTAAGAGTAGTATGGTGGATGGGCTTCCATCCATTCAAGAAAGTCAAAATGTATGCAAAGGGTGTCAAATGGGCAAACAAAGTTGACATCAATTTGATACTGATAAGACATGGCAAGCCAAATGGGTTTTAGTATTAGTACATGTTGATTTGGATGGTTCTATGAAGACTCATACAATGTTTGGTGAAAAGTATTTCTTGTTTGACTTTTGTAGAAAAATGTGGGTTTATTTTTTAAGAATAAATCAGAGTGTTTTCTAATTTTGTGGTGTGGAAAGCTTTTGGTTGAAAACAAACAAGAAAACAAGTCAAGACATTTAGATCAGATAATGGAGGTGAGTTCATCTCAAACCAGTTCAAGGAATTCTGCTAGAAGGAAGCTATCCATTGACAATATACTACTCTGTGCACTCCACAAATAAATGGAGTCATGGAAAGGAGGAATAAGTTAGTCATGGAGATAACAAAATGTATGGTGCATAGTTGAAATGTACCATATGGGTATTGGGCAGAAGTTGTGAATACAACAGTTTACATCTTCAACATAATCCATGCCAATCCTTGCAAAATGTCACTACCAAGGAAGCATGCCCAGATAGAAAACCTTCTATAAGTGATTTTGAGTTTTTAGTTGTACTGATTTTGCACATATTCCTAAGGAAAAGAGAAGCAATTTAGAGCAAAAAGAAAACCATATATGTTTGTTGGATATAGGCTCCACTCATCACTCATTTAAATACAGAAATAAACCATACACATATTGAATGGAGTCTCATTTCTAGAGAATTGGGGATCAATCTTGACTACATTAATGACCAAAGCACTAAGTATTTAAGAAAAAATCAGATGGAGATTATCTGTATCCCAGGCCTGCTGATAGAAGTTAACAAATGCTGCTACAATCTTCCCAAACAGGTGATCACACACCAACAAGGAAGAATTAGGAGTTCCTTCTTGTGTATAAAACTTCTGCCCCACATGTACGTGTAGTGATTAATCTTGTGAGGGAGTTTCCTGCACATCTTATTTCTACACATGTAAAGAGTAAGCCCATCCATGTCTCTCTCATTTGATCCAGACATATAACATTACATAATAAATTCAGAATAAATTTCATATGCAAGTTTCAAAAATGTCGATAGAAAATATAGGAAACCAAAACCTTTATAAGGAAGCACCATAGGAAGCGCATGCTTGCAGATTCTATAAGGAAAAATGTTGCTCATATGAGTTCCTTATTGGCACTACTTGGTTTCTACAAACTATTAAAAGCAAATTCATGTTCACCAATTATAATATATCAGGTTTCTAGAACTGTCAAAAACTCTCTAGACAAGAATTTTGAAATATTTAACTGTGCGAAAAGCATTTTATCAACTTTTAAGGGAATGGAAATCAACTAAACAAGCAGATTACACACCTCATGTAATGCTTTATCACAACTAAAATGGCAGAATGAGGATGATTGCATTTTCTGGGCAACTTTGGTAGAATGGAGTACTGGTATAATGAATATTCCTAGAACTTCAATCCAATGGAAAAGAAAGTTTGTGTGTGCCCTCAAGGTCAGACTTCATGAAACTCCCTTTAAAAAAAGGTTACAATTAAAGTACAATAACCAAGAACTGCAGAAATTTACAATGATTACATGTGATTCACTTTAAGAGTAGCTAAGCTGTGTTACTCAATTATATTCCCAAAAATTCAGCTTTAGTAATTTTACTCTCCCACGCCAAGCAAAATAATCCTCTGTAACATCACAATCAGCAGA